>WAAD01012728.1:9385-27469 GCA_013389945.1 Fregata magnificens
GGCCTGCCGGGAGGTGTAGTGCGCGGCGCGCTAGGCATGCTGGGAGTTGTAGTCTGTCGGGGGCCCCAGCTCTCCCAGTACCCTCAATCCTGCCTCCCCAGTGCTCCCAGTACCCCTCCTGCCTCCCCAGTGCTCCCAGTGCCACCAGCCCTGCCCTCAGCACCCCCCACCCTGCCGCCCAGTGCCTCCCAGTACTGGCCTTGCTGCAGGCAGACGGGAAGGGACTGACCCCCTCCCTGGGGCCATAACCCACCCCCCAAAAGAGGGGAGGGGTCCCTGGAGAGGCGCAGAGCACCGCTGGGGACACGCCGCCACCCCCAAGACAGTGCCCTCAAAGAGACGTGTATCTTTATTACTTTTATTTAAATGCAATTTCAAGCTCTTCGGTTTTTACTCTGTTCCCTCTTAAAACAGCCCCTCGCTCCCCGGGGAGGGGCAGCCAGCGCTCGGGGAGAACTTTTATTTACCTTTATTTAAACCAAACGGCAGCGCGGGGCGGCGGGGGGGGGGCTCATCCTCTGGAGAAACCCACCCCAAGCGTCCCTCGCCCTGCGTGCTGCCTCGCTCCAGCCTAANCGCCCTGCGTGCTGCCTCGCTCCAGCCTAAACAGGGAGTTTCCATCTCCATAGAAAAAAAAAAAAACAACCCAAAACAAGCCCCAAAACAGTTAGAGGGGAGGGTTTAGTACACCCGCAGTGAGCCCACCTTCCTCCTATAGTACAAGCTTTTTACAACGTACAAAAGAGATCAGTAACTATGGTTAATGTCCAGCCCACCCCGGTACTGCGAGTAAATAGAGAGAAACCAGCCCAGTACCAACAGTCGGGACAGGGTAGTGTGTAAGGCAAAACGTCAGCCGGAGCCCCCTCCCGGCACGGGGGCCGTGGGCCCAGGTCCCTCCCCACGCTCCCCCCCGCCCCAGCCACGTAAAAAACAGAACAACCAACCCCCCCACGGTAACGGCACCCCCAACTTCCTCCACGGACAATTAGTGTCTTCCCGTTAAAATGCTCTAGTTTGGTAATTTAGCATTAAAACCGGGGCTGCCACCGCCGGGCACCTCCTTGCCCCATCAAAACCCAGCGGTGTGAAAAGCCGTCGGCTGTGGCAATTTTGGGGTGCGATGCTGCCGGGTGGCACTGGGGACATTCCCCCAGGGGAGCAGGGAGGGGGGGACTCCCCCCTCCAGCTGCCTCGCAGCCCCCAACCCCTGCCCAGCGCCGTCGGGGTCTCCCTGGATGGTCCCACTCACCCCCCCGGCTCCTCCACTGGCTCCTGTGCAAAAAAGCAGTCAGCTGCACCAGGGTAACGAGGCTCTGCCAGCCTGTCCCGGCTCCCCCTCGCTCCGCCACCGGCACAGCCGGTGATCACGCAGCATGTCCATCTCCTGACCTTCCCCGGCTCCTCTCCAATCCCTCGCTCTGCCCCAGCCCCGAGGAATCAGGCACTGAGCCACCTCTGGTCCAAGAGCCAGCCGCACACAGCTCGCCGTTCACCGCAAGTCCTCGTGCCCGGCTCCCGGGCTGCGGCTGGACGTGTGGGCCCGGCCCGACGCGGGATCTGCGACGAGCGAGGAGGAAAGGACCCATCCGGGCTTGCCAGCAAGGTCACCGAGTCCCAGGGGAGATGCATAGATGAGGGTGGGCTGGTGGAGAGAGCTGGGCTGGGGGTATCTGCTCGTCCTGGCGCAGATGGGAAAACCAAAGACGCTGGGAGTTTCTCATGCAGGATCCTGGGGGGCAGGGAGGTGGGGAGGGTCCGTCTGAGGAAGGGGAAGGAGGTCCATCTCTCTGCTCAGGAACAATCTGCCTGTGCAGCCCGCTTTCACCTAGGGATGGGGGGCAGAGGGGGGGCCCCACGTGTAGCTGCAAGACAAGAAAGCCTGTTGAAACGAGAACTTGCACAGAGACGGCTGGCATGGCGTGCTCCGCGCTGCTGGCATGCACTGGACTGGCTGCTCCCCGGCTGCCTGCACCGGTTCAGAGGATCGCCGCCCCGGTGCTCCACAGAGCGGGATCCGGCACGTCTGCTTTCCCTCCTCCACACCCCCGCACCAGCTGCCCCCCCTCCCCGTACTCCCCGCAGAGATCTGGAGCCTGGGATTTGCGACTCCAACCAGCCGCTGCAGCGCGCATGGAAAGCTCAGGGCTTTTCAAATCCACATTAAACATTCATCGCTCTAAAAATAAACGAGCATCCCATTCTCCCCGGAGTCTCCTCCGGGATCCGCAGGGCTGACGCGCAGCAGCGGCGCAGCAAGGGCACTTTGTGCTGCGCCGGCAGTGCTGGGTCCGAGCGCCGCTGCTCGAGGCCCCGTGGTCGGGCTCACCCTAGGATGCACAGGGATTCTTTACACCCCAGCCCCTGCCCAACACCAGCTTCAGCCGTGGGGCCGGCTGCCGGGGTCCTTTTCTAACCGCCCCAGCACCAAAGGCCCTCAGCACAGGCGGGAACAAGCCCTGCAGCGTTTCCCTGCACAGGCTCAGCAGGCAAAAGAGGGGCAGGCGGGATGGGGCGTCCACACATCCTCAGAGCCTCCCCCCGCCCGAGCACAGCAGGCTGCCTTCAGGGCTTGGCACCCTGGGGAGCGTGCGCAGGCCCAGAGGCAACGCTGCTGCGCGGAGAAGGACGTGGATCAGGAGCCCGGGGCGGCTCACACCAGCCCCTGCACAATCCACCCTGAGTGGGGACAAACAGGACAGCAGGCGGCCGTGGCTGCACTGCTGTCACCTCCTGCCAGCCTCGAGAGTGCAGGAGGGGAGCCAGGCCACGCAGGACAGCGGGACGCCTCCTCCTCCCTTACCTCTGTTTGTTTTGCTGGGGTAGATTCTCTGGAAGTATTTATATTCTTCTGGGGCTGGGAAGTCTTCGACAGGATGAAAGGAGTATTTGGATTCAAAGTCATCTGCAGAGAAGGGGGAAAACGGGCAGGTCAGGGAGGGCGGCTCTGGATGAGCACAGCTAAAACCAAAGGGCTCGAGCTCCAGCCCCCGCTGGCAGAACAGCAGCTGCCGTGAGCGCAGACCTGCGCCCGGGGCCCCACTCACCCAGGAACGCTCTGACAGTGGAGATGGAGTCCCGGTGCCCGTTCCGCACCGGTGGGGGCGGCGGTGGCGGCCCAGCCGGCGTCCTTGTGGGCGGGGGCGGTGGCTTCCCTCGGCTTGGGGGCTCGGCGGAGCCGTGCAGTCTGTAGGGGGGTGGAGGTGGGGGGGCGTCACGCCCCCCGTTTCGCAGCATCGGCGGAGGGGGCGGTGGGGCTGCAAGGAGAGCTGGGTCAGCACCGGCACAGCCCACCGCAGCCTGCCAAGGCACGGCATCCCCAGGGCAAACCCTCCCTCCGGCAGCAAGGCCAAGGACGTCCTCCGAGGTAGCTTTCCAGGCCAGCTGCTGAGCCAGACCGCGCCAGTGGCCAGTGTGGCCAGCCCAGGGATGCTCCTACACGCGCCCAGCAGAGATTTCCTGCTCATTCCTGACATCTGCATTCCTCCTCGTCAGCTGCAGCGGAGGGGACTGGCCAGCCCGCTCCCCTCTGGCTCACCGCCTACCCCCAGTGGGGCTGCTCCAGCCCCTGCATGCTCCCAGCCTGCAGCTGGACCCAGGTCACCCTCTGCACGAGAGGGGATCCGAGGAGCAGCTACGAGCCCGCACATGCGAGGGTTTGAGGGCAGCAGCTCCACATGGAGGCAAGATGCTGCCTGCCGGGGCTGGGAAGCCACGTCTGCACTGCCACCGAGGCGGCAACAGGACCCACAGCCCCTCCGACCCACCTCTTGCTCCTGCCCAGCCTCCCACAGATGCACAGTGGCAGTTCATGCTCCTCATTAGGCTAATTACACACAGACTAACAGAGCAGATCCCCAGCCATAACTCAAAGGAGGGATTCTGGCAAGGCCGGAAGGACAGAGCGGCTTGGCAGGGGACCAGGCGGGAGCTGCGGTCTGGACGCGGAGCCCAGGAGAGCGCAGGGGGGAGGCACCGGGGCGAAGCCATCACCGCTCCCGGCAGCGGGGACACACTCGTGCCCAGCTCTGTGTGCAAGGGGGGGAACAGCGAGCTGTTTTCACCAAGCCACCCCCTTCAAAGGGTGCCCGACACCAAAACCCCAACCCTGCACCAGTGGCGACAGAGCATTTATCGCCAGCTGCGCTCTGAACCATACAGCGCCGAAACCAGCCCAGAGAGGTGCAGGATGGTTCCTGGGGGCTGAGCGAGGGCGTCCGGCTGCACCGCCAAGGGAAAGGCTTCTCCCTGGTCTGCCACAGCTTTTTGTCACCGCTCCAGTGACATTTAGGAAGCTCAGGGGAGCAACCGCAGCGTACACGGCTCTTGCTCCACCATGTTCTCACCTCCCATCCCAGGAGGACACACCAACCTCACGGGCAGGAGCTGCCCAGCTGCAACCCACCACCAACATCAGGCATGAAAGGAGCTGGATAAACAGAGGACAGGACTAAGGACATGTATTGAAGGTGACAGTCCAGCTACTGCCCCTGGCTCAACCCCTACACCGACTGCCACGTGCAGGAGAAGCCTTGCTGTGCCCCGGTGCTGACTCTCCCGCTGGTGTCTCCTGCCAGCCACCAAACACCCCACGGGCAGGCGGCTGCAGCCTGACCCACCACGGCTGCTCCCAGGCACGAAGGAGCCAGGCCCAGCAGAGCAAACGGTTCTTACCTGCTCCCCGGCTGGGGGGGTCTCTGGCCGGCGGAGGGGGGCGACTGCTCTGAAGAGACGGGGAGGCTGAAGCAGGTGGCGGCGGTGCAAGACCCCGCAAGGGGCCCGGCGTCTTCCTGTGCAAGGAGTTGTGTCTCTGTGGCAGCTCCGGGGCGGACTCATTGATGGGGCTGGAAGGGCCGTTGGGGACACCAGGGGGTTGCCGATAAGGGGGCGGTGGGGGGGCGAGAGACTGGCCCTGAGCCCCCGACCCTGTTCGGATACTGACTGGAGAGGGAGGGGGCTTGATGGGTGGCGGGGCAGGGGGTCCATCCCTGCTCACGGGCAGTCGCTGTCCCGGGGTGGGCGGCAGGGGCTTCTCCCGGTTGTACGAAGAGACCTTGGCGCCGTGTGCCGGAGGGGGGGCGGGGGGCGCGGTGGCACGGCGTCCCGGGGGGGGAGGCGGCGGGGCGGACGAGCTGTGCTTCATGCCGGTGCTGCCGGCAGTGTTGGGTCGGGAGAGGTCCGGCAGGGAGGGCCTCTGTGTGCGCGGCAGCTCCGGGGGAGAGGCCCGGCTGTTGTCAGCATCATCTTGAGGTCGGCTGTTGCTGGCCGGCACCGGAGGCCTGGGGGCAGCTGCTCTGGAGCCGGGGACTTGCAGGGTTTGCTTACTGGAGCTGTCTGCGGTGAAGGAAAACAGAGTGGGTGACCAGGCACAGCGCGGGCCGGGAGTCGGCAAGAGCGACGTGCGGCGCTTCATCCCCAAGCCTGCGCAGAGCACGGGGCAGCCTGCCCGCTCGGCCGAGGAGGGCCAGACCGCGGGGAACGCTGTCTGGCACAGGCAGGGAGCTGGCACCGTGTTCAGCCACACACGGCTCCTCTCTCACCACTGCTATTCGCTCTCTGGCTTGCTGGAAGGCAGGTTGCCACAGAAAATAGAGAGAAACATTCAGCAACACACACGACTCTCGGGCCCTCCAAGGAGGTTTGCATCGTGGGACACTGTGGCATGGAGAGAAGGCAGCTTGCGTGCAGCCACACGTGGGGTGTTGATTTGGAGTCCCTGCCTCTAACCAGCTGAAATCCCCACGCAAACATGGCAAGATCCTCAACCCCTCTGGCTCAGGGACCTCCCCAGGGAACCCCCACACAGACCACAGTCAGACAGCCATTACCTGAGCTGTCCTTCACCCCCACGGGCCTGAGCTTGGGCACACCACCTTGGAAGAGGCCGCCCTTCGGCTGGATCGCAGCTGAGCTAGAGCCGTAGCTGCTGCTGCCACTGCCCTTGGGCTCTGAAAGGAGGCAGAGAGGTTAAGCCTGGTATTATCAGCTCCTCCAACGAGGAACCACTGGAAACCAGACAGGAGAGAGCCCGGAAGCCATCCTGAAGGGCACAGCAGGACCCAGCGTGGGGCTGAGCGCCTCCTGGGGACAGGCCAGGCAGGTACTCACTCTCTAGGATTGGTGCACTCCGGTCATTGATTTGTGTCACTTTCTTTAACTTGGTCCCTTTACAGATGTCCTGCAGGAGGGCCCCACGGCCCCGCTGCTCCTCTCGGCTCAGTTTTGGCGGCTCTGTGTTCGCCTGGAGACAAGAAGCAACTCAGCAAGAGCTCACCTGTGCAGACGGATACCCCGACGCACAGAGCAGGCACAGCCCGACCCCACCTTCCCAATTCTCCCCCGCTGAGCCCAGAGGCACCCCCACCCCCTGCCAGCAGCCTTTTCCAGGGGTTCTCTTCCAGATGGAGTGACAGGGCTGCCCCAGGAGGTTATGCTGCCATCCCACAGGGCAAGGTTGAGACCCCATCCTACCGAGATCCAAGGTGCAGCTCAGTTACAGCCACGTGCAAGATCCCCTGCTCTCCCCCACAAGCCATGGTGGGGCACAAAACACTAATGCAAAAAAAAGCCACGCACAGCCCCTTCCATCTACAGACTCTGCTGCAAGGGAAACTGAGGCACAGCCCATGGGTCACCCGAAGCTCTCGTAGGCTGGACTCGCAGAGGTCCAGAGACAACACAGGAGCCCCCGGCAAGTAGCACCACGTGGAGACAGGCCACCTCCCCACCCTACAACCAGCCAGGCCACCGGGCAGCGAGAAGAC
Source organism: Fregata magnificens (assembly GCA_013389945.1). Classification (NCBI taxonomy): domain Eukaryota; kingdom Metazoa; phylum Chordata; class Aves; order Suliformes; family Fregatidae; genus Fregata; species Fregata magnificens. Next base: position 16,150 of record WAAD01012728.1, read on the forward strand.
CCCTACCTGACTGAAGGTGGGAGGCGGCGGGGGGCCAGGCGGCGGCGGCGGGGGAGGAGGGATCGGCATCCTGGCCCAGCTCCCGGTGGCTGCGGCTGCTCAGTGCTGGGGGCAAGCCTGGTCACTCATGCCTGTGGGAAGGGAGGAAGCGGTCAGGGACCGGAAGGGAAAGCTGGCAAGCCGGCCACAGAGAAACATGGCCCTGGGCTAGTGCGCTGGTGCCCTGTGCCTGGAGCTCCCGCACAGGGCAGAGGCTGGGGCTGCCCTCTCCCGGCTGGCTCAAAAGGGCCACCACGTCCTCCCTACACCCTGGAGCAGCAGGTCCCAGCGGTGGGAGCCAGCACGACCCCCAGCCCCAAATCGCCAGAGTCCCCACGCCAGCACGGAGCCTGCAGCTGAAACCCAGGATGTTTTTCACGCAACCACCTCGCTCAGCAGAGAAAGCCCGGCCAAGCTAATCCTGCGCCATCAATCCAGCTCCTTTATCTGCAGCCGGAAGCGGCTCACGTGGAAGTGCGACAGGAGCCCAAAGCCTACAGCCTGTCAGCAGGCACCGCAGCCAGCCCTGGCACACATCCCCAGCAGGCCCCTCCAGCCACGAACACAGCTAAATCTGCCAGACGGATCACCGAGCAGAAGGCAGATGAAGCAGCGCGGTGCTGTCCTGTGGCTTGTGCAAGGAGAGATGCTCCCATCCCTGAACAGCCCTGACAGACAAGGCAGATTTTCCAAACCACTCAGATCCCACTTCGACAACCCCCCAACACTCTGAAGGCTGTCTGCGCCCCATTCCCTTTCCACAACTCCAAAGCCCACCTTGAAGCTGCCCAAGCAGGCAGCAAAACAAGCTTTCCCAACATCGATCTGATTACATTTCAATCCATCTCATCACAAGCCCAAAACGCATCCGTCCCGCACCACGGCTTACCCAGAACGGCTCCCAGCCCACACAGCGCTTCGCCGGTGGGGCTCCGCAGAGCCCGGCAGCTCCGGTCGGCACCAAAGACTGAGCACGGAAGAAGCGGGGACCGGAAGAGGAGCCTGAATCACCGGGAGATCACAGGACAGGGCCCTGGCAAGCTCGTGCCTCTGACAGCAGCGCGCAGGTAGGGCCGTCCCGGCAGCACCAGCTCAGGGAATAGGAATGTGATGACTGGAGGCCTCACTCGCCACCCTGGGAGTTTCGGGCGCTCGGGGCAGACCAAGAGGCAGGGGATAAATGCCCCTCTCCGGGCCTCAGATATCTTTCCCCCAGGAAAACCTGTTCCTTAACCACTGAAGGGGACCACAATGCCAATGCCAGGTAAGAACAGGATAGTTTCACACCTGAAGCTTCCGACTTCTGATCCCTGACCTCCAGGGCAAGCGACCGGAGAGGTCACAGGTATATCCACCACGACAGTGAAAGTTTCTTTACGACCCAGGCCCTGAAACCCAGGTGCCCACGACCTTTGAAATGGTTTGTATCAGGTATTAAAATCCAGATCCCTTCTGAGACTCACCTTCGACTAGATAAACTACAATTTACTGATGCCACAGTACATGGAGGCCAGCGTAAGACCAGGTCTGTCCTCACACGTCAGACATTACCACTCCTTGTCACAGCAGAGGTCTGAGAACAGGAAAAACGGACCAGCAGCATCGCTGCAATGCCAGCGGCTCCCCTGCCCTCAAGCAAACCACCAGCTCTCTGTGGTTCAGGAAAATAAATAAATAAATCACCTTTTAATTAAAGGCAGCTCTTCTACTGAGTGAGAAACTTCCCAACTACAGACACCCTCAGTGGGAAGATGTTCCTCCCTCTATCTTCTGGTGTTTTCTAAGTCACTTGAGATCTCAAGTTCTCTGGTGACACCTGCCACACCTTTGTGGAGCTGGGGAACGGTGCAAGCTCGAGCCTGCCGTGACTCAGTGGGTCCTCATCCACCTCACCAGGGCAGCCACCTCACTCCTGCCTCTCGGAAATGCACCTTACCCTGACACACACCGTGCTACTTTGCTCCAGACCGAGCTGGAAGCCTTGCACAGAAGAGCCAACATCTGGCGATTTCTCCTTCAGCCCCTTGTGCCACCAGTCCCACCACGCTGGGACGCTCCGCAGACTGGAACGAAGCCCGGCAAACCCATTCAGCCTGTACCTTTCCCACCGAAGCAAGATCAGAGACGGCTCATAACGCGCTCGTCTGGGACCTGCTGGCGCTGCCAGGACATGTTGCAACAGGACTGCTTTTCCCCCGTGCTCCTTCCCACCTCGCAGGGCTGGGACGGCACAAGCTGCTGCCAGGGCAGAGCGTGATGTCGGGGGGGGATAGCGTGATGGCGTCGTGGCACAACTGGCAGGAGGGGACAGGCAGGAAAGCCCTGGCCTTGTTTGAACACCAGCAGCTGGAGGTAATTAGCAGAGATACAGCTGAGAAGCATGCCAGGTAACGAGACTCCTGACTTGGTCTCATGTGTCACAGGCCTGAGCCAGCACAGGAGCGGTGCCAGCGCTGCGGGCCATCACCTCTGTTGCCTACCCACGGGAACAGAAACACCCACATCACCTCCCTGTTACGCTCCTGCTCTAGCTGGTTACTCACAGGGTGACATTTCCCACCCAGCTCTGCACCTTGATGGCACCTGGGGTCACAGGAGCCCCTTCAGATACTCCTGCGAGAGGGACACATTGCCTCACCATACGCAGACTGACAGACAGGGGTTTGACAGCTGTCACAAGTCAGTGCCACATCTGCAAGGGAAGCACGCTGCTCCGGTCCCCCCATTTGCCCTGCTGCCCCCCACACAGGCCCTGCATCAGGCGGAGCGGCTAGGGACAATCCCACAGCAACATTACCTCCTGTAAGCACAGCTGGGGAGGAGAGGGGTATTTCTACAAAGCAAGCCATGAGTCATTATCTCCCCATATCTAACATGCCCTTAAAACTAGTGCCGCACCGAAACCTGCATTCAGATAAAGGCTCTGACCTAGAAGAGCGAGAGAGGAGGGAAGAGAAGAGTTTAAGCTAAAGCAGCTTGAGGATAAACTGGAGCTGAATTCCCAAGAAACAGGTCATTTCGTTTCAGCACACGGCCCCGTTCAGGTTGTGGATTAACAGCAAAGGTCACATTGAAAAAGCAAAATCAAGAGGCACCGAACTCAGCACATGGTGGCTGCTGATTATTTCATACCATGAGAAAAGCAGAGACCTCTGGGTGAGAACACTGGAGTGATCCGTGTCTGTCTTTAAAATAAAGCCTAGATCTTTCATGTTTGTAAAGACAGACACAGCTGATAAAGATTAGGGAGACACAAGCTAAATCCTCCAGGAAAAAAGAGGTGTGGGGAGGGTTCTCCCAGCACTGCTTACCACCCCCTAATGTCTGGCGTATGCCTTACGGAAACCATGCCCTTTGAAACAATGCTGCTCCGACAGCCGACTTCTCTGCGTTTCTTCTCCTTTGTTCTTCGTTACCAGGGATCCTTTCACCAAGCCAGATCTGAGCCTTTGAGAGCTCCATATGCTGCGGCGGCAGCTCGCTACGCTTGCAGGGAAAGTGGTTTGAAAGACCTGAATTGGGGCAGCGAGAGAGACACCCGCTAGATCAAAGCGCAGAGGAGAGCTCGTCTTCGGTTGAGCCAGGAGGGGCAGGTTTGCACATTAGCTTTCCTTTTAAAACAAAAAACAAAACCCAAGAAAGCTGTGAGAAAACCGGGAGGAAGACAACGTGTGAAAAGCCATCACTTTGGAGGAGAGAGAGTTCACTGAAATCGAGGTGACCCTGCAGAAAGCTGCTTCCAGAGCTGCCGCTCAGCAGCCACGCTGGACCCCACCATCACTGCAGCACCGACTTCGGGGCAGTCCTGCAGCGTTTTGAATCAGCACTCCCCTGCCAACCCTGGGTTCAAAACACTATTAAAACCCAAGAACCTTACATTCAGCAGCCCCCTCTCCTGTAAAACAGCCGAATTAGCCAGATCTGGCCTGGACAGGACTACACGCCGTGTTTTTCAGGCGTTTTTCAAGTCCCCATTTGCCATGAAGGGAAATGAAATGCCTTCTCCAGCAAGCAGCCCTGGATTCTGCTCACCCCTCGGGGGGGTTTGCTTTTTTAGCAGGACAGGCAGCAGTGACCTTCAGACGCCATAAGCGCGTTTCCTCGCTTTTCAGGGGGATTTGGGCGCCGTGGCGGATTTGTATTTCACAGCCATGCTCGCTGCGGCGGCGAGCCTGCATTTGCAAACCCGAGATGAAGCGCTTCATCCTCAGGGAGGCAGCGGCTTTGAACTGCAGATCAAGAGGAATTTCCAGCCCTCTGATGTCGGCTGCAGAATGCGGCTGCACCGGTTTGGGGACAACTTCCAAGGCTGGACCTCTCAGACACCCTCCCTCCCACCCCCGCCTCGCAGAGCGCCTTTATCTTCCACCTCTTCCCATCCAAACCCTCAGTTCCTCGTTACCCTGAGAGCAGCCCTTCCAAATTCAGAGCCTGTCCTCCGAAGCCTGACATTTCTGCCCGTTCCTGAGGAGCGAGGGCTTCGGCAGCACTGAGGATGTGACATAAATAATTTATCCTGAAAGACAGCCATTGCAGGATTTAAGGTCATTCAGGCTTTTAAAATCGTATCAGCATGCTTTAAGAGAGCGAGCTGCCATCTCGATTTGGAGCGTCTCAAAGAGCCGGTGCATCTCTGCGTGCAGACAGACAGACACACTCCAGCCCCGCGGGACTCAGATGTTCACTGTGAATTATTAACAACCCACGGTCACTGACAATGCATTTTTAACAAAACCCTGAACACAAAAGTTTATAATGCCTCAGGGCCAAATTCCACAGCCCTCGGTGGAGCCACGGCTTCCCCATTCCCAACCACGGGACCCCAGAGTCAGGCTGTCCTCTAGCAGCTTTTCACGGAGCTCAGCTTGGTTCACTTGGCAGAGGAAACCTTTAATCAGGAGCAAGGAATCGTGTCCTGACATTAGGGGCTGCAGCAAAGCGAAGGGCAGGAAAAGCCCATCCCAGGAGGGCCCGCAGACTTCCCTGCCTCTCCCCATCCCATGTGCCAGGCGAGAAGGGAAAGGAAGCCAGGGAGGGAGAGGTGGCACACGAGGGGACCGGGCAGGAACCGCTCTGAAGCGCCGCTCTCTCCGACGGACATCTCTGATTGTTCCAGTGGGAGGAAGCGGCGGGAGACGCAGGGACTTCCCGACTGCTTCGACGGTCACCCATGGCTGGGAATAACATGCTGCACGGCCCACGCCTCGCAGAGAACAATACGCCGCTGAATGGAAAGCGGCTCCCGAGCCCAGTGGTGTTAGTGTTCAGATAAAAACGCCTTTTTATCAACTGCCAACGATGCACCGTCCCCTTCACCCTGGGCTCCAACACTGTCTGTGCATTTAGAGCGAACGAAGCCTGCACGCTGGAGCTGACAGAGCCAGGAGCTCCTCAAGGTGCAAGGGGAGCAAGGAAAACATTGGTGGCCTCAGGCTGCTCCAAGCAGGACAGGGAGCAGAGAAGGGCTCCAGCCACCTCTGAGAGCCTTTTAAGGCCCCCCAGCAGTGCCAGGGCCCACTCACGCAGGGCTCGTTTAGAGGCAGGCGCTAACGAGCCACATCTAAGGCACTCTGCGCAGCGAACCGAGTGTAGCATCAGTCTTTGGTCTCCACCAGGCTGCAGCTGACGCGCCACCAGCGAAGAGCAAGGAACACCGAACGAACCCCCGGCTCTTCCATCCGTCACTCAAAACCAACAGCGCGCAAAGTTATTTGTAAAACAGCACCAGACGCTCCATGGCGCAGAGCTTAGGGCACCGGCAGGCTGACGCGGGAGCAGGCAACCAGTCTCCAGCTCCAGCCTGCCACCCTGAGTTGACACTGTCAGCTGCCGCAGCGTCTGCCAACGCAGGTCTGAGCCACGAGGCAGGGACAGCAAAATGCCCAGGTGAAACTCTGCCAAAAAAAGCACATTAATTGGAGGGGGGCCTCGCCGAAGGCCACGCTTTCAAACCAAACCCCTGCGCCAAGCTTTTCTCCCAGATTCACCCCAATATCCGAGCGGTTGGCAACAAGCCAACACACCCTCCTGGCAGAAGCGATGCCAGGCCAGCGCTGAAGGTCTGACATTTCTGGGTCTTCCTCCTCTGCCCTTTTGGAGCGACAGCCCTGCCCCGGCGCGTGGGCCCAACAGGCAGTGTCTCCGCAAGAGGTCACCACGCCACGAAACCAACCGGGTTGTGCCGGTGTTTTAGGAGAAAAGCCAGTGTGCTGCGCGGTCCCCCGGCCCCCACCCAGACAGTTCAGTTACAACCGTGAAAAAAAGAAAATCTGTTGAAAACCCACGAGCTACACACACACACTGTCTGGAGGTCTGCTGTTCTCAGGAGCCTGGATGGAGAATAACTGTGCCTTTAAAATACCGCAGGATCGGCTCCAGCTTAAACCCCTGTACCAGCCTCCGCCTGTGTTTAAGCAGAGTGCTTAAACATGCCTGAGACCCCGCAGTGCCCCTGCAGCAGCCGCCCTCCTGCTCTGCCTGCAGCCCTTCAGCCTCTTTGCTCAGCAAGGCAGCACCCAGGGCTGGGTTGGTCTCCCCCACCCTGGCCAGGAGCCTCCAGGACAGACAGCCCCCCGTGCCCCCCGTCGGGGTCTCTCCCACCTCCTGCCAGGCGTCCGTGACGCTCCCTCCCTCTTCCTCTGCTGACAGGGCTTTTGGGGAGGCTGAGGACGGAGACCTCCAGCTCCGGTCCCTTTTGCCACCCCTCTCCTGCAGGCCAGAGGCGCTGGAGCTCTGCCTGCTAGCCAGCCTCCTGTGCCGACTCTTTTGCAAGAGCTGCTCCGAGCCCGGCTGCGGGAAGCAGCCCTGAAGGAGACGAGCAGAGCTGGGCTGGAGCGTGCTGTTCCACAAAACCCGGCCAAGTATTCTCAGGGTTTTCCTAGGCAAAGGCCAAGCAAAGGGATGCGCTGATTCGCAATCCAGAATACACAGGGCAAGTAATCGAGGCAGAGTGCAAGTCGCCGGGCGCCGTCGGGAGGTGTCTGCTGGAAGGGCACAGTCCCTGCCGCAGAATAAAGTCACCCCGAACCACCCCAAAGCCACAACGGCCTCGCAGAAAGGAAGCAGCCACTCCGAAAACCACCGCTGATTGCTTGTAAAAAAAGAAATGCATCTTTCCTCTGACCAGGTTTGCACTCAGAGTCATTAGGAGAAAATTTACAAGCTACCATAGAATACCCAGCACTTAAGTGTTATTTTGGGACACGCGTATACACTTCATGTTTTTGCAAGACCCTAAAGCTACAGAAACTATAAACAGGGCTGATCCACGCCGCAGGATCGATAGGATGGCTTACGGCGAGCGGTGCCCTTTCTGGGGCAGGAGGACGAAGGTGGCGAGGGCCTGGCCCCAGCAGCCTGGGCTGCGACAGCCGCAGCTGCGGGAGGTGTAAGAGCGCGAAGGAAGCGCCTGTGTCCATGCCAAGGGGAAACCGAGCCAAGCTCCCTCAGAGCGAGTTCTCCGCACAGTCAGATCCATACTCGGCTGCTTTTCAGGTCGCTAGGTGCCAAGAACACGCTGCAAATTTACAGCCGGCACAGAGGGAGAGGAGGGCTTGCTTTGAGACATGGTCTAGCAACGGGGTGTGACAGATGGAGAGACTCAGCGATGGGGTCGGACAGTCCTTGCAGATGCAATCCTGGCACTGCCAGCTCCCAGGCGAAGTCACGAGCGCTCCCCGGGGCCACCGACCCAGACTCCAGCCCAGGTGAGGGAAGATTTAAGCCCCACACCTCCAGGAGGAAACACCGCTGGTCACGCAGGGAAGGGGCCTGCCTGCTTTGGAGAAAGCAGAGGCAGGCCTCCGGCGCAAGCAAGCGCAGCGTGCATCGCTGCAGGAGTGCCACAGCAGCAGGTCAGACCTGACAAGGACGCTCGAGCGCAGCAGCACCAAATCCCAGCATGCAGCATCCCGGGGCACAGGGCCCGGCACGACACCCACGTCTCCCCACGGCCCAGACTGCCCGGGGGCCACGCTGCGAGCGAGCCCTGCCCAGCAGCATTTGCAACTCACCTCACCTGCTCCTACCAGAAAGGGGAAAGCGGAGCTCCCTGCAACCCCCTGCACCCACCCGGCAGCTTCTCCCCTTTCCCCAGCCTTGAGCGTCCCTCCAGAGCTGCCTCCACCCCGGGGCTGCCAAAGGGAGAGTCTGCGCCCAGGGCACAGGGCTGCCGCGGCGCCGGCTGGTGCAGCTAGTCCTGCCGAGCAGCAGGAATTTCTACGGTTATGGTATTGCATGTGGGAGACACCAGAGGAAGGAAGGGGAATGGGGATGGGCCAAAGGAAGCAGAGAGACATCGGAGCCCCAGCATCACACCCGGGCACAGAGCTCCACGGCCTCTGCTGCAAGAGACCCCGCAGCAGGTTTCGGCTCCCAGTACCGCAGCCCCCCCGAGGCCGGTGACAAAGAAGCCGGCTCAGCTCTGGAAAAGACCGTTTAATTTTTGAACCAACCTTGTAACGTCAGAGCGAGGAGCAAGCCCCGGGAGCTGCGCTCATTCCAGAGCCACCGGGGCAAAGCCAGCAGGAGAAACCCAACACGCTCGGCCCCTCGTTAGAAGGGCACTTTCCCCCCGCTCCCTCCTCCCACCTTTGCTTCCCAGCAGAAAGCTACTTCTTTGGCAGAGCAAATCTGCCTTCCTTCCAAGCAGCCAGATGTAAGTAAGTAGGTCAGACAAGGACCAGAGCGCCTCGACAACAGCACTTTAAAGCAAAGCAAAGCGGGAAGCGAGCCCTGACCTGGAACATGCCCCGTCACCTTGGCGCTGGCGGAGAGGGGGAGCCAGCATGCCTCACCTCGGAGGCAACGCGTTCAGTAAGAGCAGAAAATCCAACAGCAGCAGAGCGGCACTCTGCGTGGTGACTTCCGTGTCAGGGTCTGATACTCTGCGGCCACAGCAGCCCAAAATTTTGCAGCCTCACACATCTGCGGCACCAGCCGGCCTGCCACGGTGCGGAACTGCAGAGCTACTTTTAGCGGCAGAAACTAACTCAAACAGACCCAGTTCACTGGGAAGGGAGGCAGAGGGGCGGGCAGCGGTGGTAAAGGTGGCACTGGTCAGCCACGCTCCCATCCGTGCCACACTCACATCTCAGCAGCGGGCACAACACACACTCTAGATAGCACCGGCTTGGCACGCTGCGGCCGACAGCTCCTGTTTGTTCACAGCGGGACGAAGCCAAGCCCTCCCTCGCTCCCCACGGCACAAAGAGGGGTCTGTGCTCCCGGCCCCGGAGCAGCCACGGGAAAACAGGCTCTGCCTTTGCATTCCAGCAACACAGCACAGCTGTGAGCGGGAGAGCCACTGTGCCGCTGCCTGGCAGCCCCCACCGGTGGGGAGCGCGGCCGCCGTCACGCAAGGTACAAAAAGGGGACGTCTCCCCGGGGGGCTCAGCCGAAGCAGCGGTGCCAAAACACCTTGGGGACACGACACACTCAATAAGCCGAGACAGGCAGGAACGAAGGCAGGCAGCCGAGCTGTGAAAAGCAGAGGACATGCTTGCCAGGTAGCTTTGCCCTGGAGAGCATGTCTGAGCCAGAGCCGGGCGGATTCACACCTCATCTGCAAACCGAGCCGACTCCTTCGGCAGCGGAGACGGGAGTCAGGTCAGATTAGACCCTCTCTGCCAGCCGTCAGCAGGGCAGCAACACTCCACACCAGAGATCAGGCCAGGCCAGAGCAACCCGGGCAGACACCCATCCGCAGCCAAGTCTGCCAAAGGTAAAACGAGGCCGATTTGGGATCGCGGCACCTCTCCAGGGGCTCCTGCTCAGCCCAGCGCACAGGCTGCGGTTCATTGAAATGACTTTCATGCAAAACCTCTGCCTCCACCTGGCCCGAGGACGCTGCCGCACCGGCTCCTTGCTGCCGCCTTCCCACCGGCTGGGGGGGCAGCGGCCTCCAGCCCACATTTTGCCTGGACAGCAGAATTGGGAAACCCAGAGCAGGGCAGTCACGAGGTGTTCAGCGCCCCACATCTGTCCATCAGCTGAGCGTCAGGAGGCAGCCGTCGTCATCTCCCTCTGCATCCCACCCCACAGGCCCCAGAAATGCTGCCCGAGTCCCAGTAGGTGGGGGGGACACAGCCTGGGCCCCCAGCCTGCTCACTGCAGGGGGGTACCTGGAGCAGAGCAGTGGTTAACAGCAACGGGGACTCGAGGTAAACCCCCAAAAAAATAGGTGGCTCTGAACAGTGCTTGGAGAATAAGCTGTTCCAGAGCACGCTGCGCAGCGTCGCGCCAGGCTCACTGGGGCTCTGGCCTGCGTTGCCCCGAACCCACCCTGGCCGCTGCCTCCCCCAGCTCTGGGCTCGCCACAGCTCCTCTGTGACAGAGCAAACACCAAAACAAGCGACACCTTGACGGGAGCAGAGTCCCAAGGAGCAACAGCTCAGTGTCCAGGCACACCGGCTCAGGGGCGCAGCCCACCTGCCGGGCTCGTCCCCGTGCGGCTCACATACCCCACAGCCTGAACCCATCTGCATCCCTCCCGCGTCGCGGCCGAGGACATCAAGGCGCACGGGGAACCCTGCGAACAGGCAGCCAGGGTGGGTGAGAGCTGCTCACCGGGGCCAGCCGCGCACTCAAGGGCAGGCGCGAGCCGCATCAATTCTGCTGAGTCTTTGCAGTGGGAAAGGCTGCGGCTGCTCGTGCCACGGTGCTGCCGCTCTCCCTCTGTCCCAAACGACACGCAAAAAACAATCAGCTACTTATTTCGTTTGCTTACAACCAGGACTCTGGAGGGGTCTGGAGCGTAAACCCACAGCATGAATTTGGTCCTCAAGGCCAGGGTGCTGCCTGGGCAGCATCTGGCAGGGGCAGGCGCTGCCGTACGGCTACGTGGGCGGGGAGGGCCGGCGGACCGGGAGCACGCAGCTGCGGCAGTATTTACCCAGAGCAGAAGGGAGAGCTCAGCCTCCACCGTGGCACTCGCAGCACTTCGCTGCCCAGCCATATGCTGCCCCGTGCTCGGGTTTTCGTAGGCAGAGGCTGCTGAGGCCGCAGTTTGGCAGCGCCGGGCCCAGAGGAGCGACCACTGTGATGCTGCTTGGGGACCCTGGGCCCGGCCTGACCCTGGGAGTATCGTCCCCCCCACGACGGCACAACCGGTCACCCAAACCTCCCACGGCAGTTGCGCACAGACGGAGATGGAGCCCCCCCTACTCCCCCAGGGAGCACTGCTGGAGGGGGGCAAAGGGAACAAGGTGACGGGCACCCGTGACACGGGGAGAAGCAAAGGGGGGAGCAGGTCTACCCCGGACCCCCGCAGAGCCCGCCCCCC
>WAAD01012729.1:0-15595 GCA_013389945.1 Fregata magnificens
GTCTTTTCCAACCTTAATGATTCTATGATTATTATTGTTATTACTGGTATATCAATCCAGCCCATAGAGTGTTGGGACTTTTTCCTCCCTCTCCCTGTGCTTGTTTAGAAACTTGTGTTATTTTTCCATATTCACAGAAAAACTTGAAAACTGCTATCTGTAGCAGCCCGATAAATAAATGATTTATTCTATAGCTGATTCCATGCTAAAAAAAATTTAATCAATCATTGACAAAACATGTCTTGTAGGCTGACTGGTAAGATGAAGCTGTTTGCATTAATATATTTGAACATGTAATAAAGACTGAAATTAGGGTTCCATTAAAGTAAAATAGGAATTTCTCATTGAATTAGCAGAACAAAGCTCAAGTTTGAAAAGTCAGCACTTTGGGTTATAGTAACTGGATTTAAAAGTTTTATAAAGTATCATGTTGAAAGGTTTGAATTTCTTAATTCTACACTTTTCTCATACCTGTATAGATCAGACCAGCCACTAATTGATGTTAGTGGATGAAATAATCAGCAGATTTTTTTTCATGGAACATCCAAAACTTTTCCTCATGTTTGGAGTTATGAAACATTCAAAATAAAATGAAAATTGTATTTTCCCACTGAAACAGAATAAATAAATCAACCACAAATAAAAAATGTTTAGGCACCTCATAATTAATCTATTAAAAAAACCTAAGAAACTTTAAAAGATGTGTTGGTTTAAAGCCCTTCAGTTTTTTTAAAAAGAAACTCACAAGGGAATGTGATTTCTTCTCATTAGAGCACTTATTTAAGAGAGAGAGAGAGGGGAAAAAAGCCCAGACATTGTTTTGTCTGTTTTTATACTGATATTTCCTTTGTTTTTTACAGGCTTTCGGTGCTCCATTTCTGCCCCCTGTCTCCTGCCCCCAGTGCACCCCTAGTAAGCCTCCATGTACCCCTGCTGAGCAGGCTTTCAATTCAGGTAGTTGGGGGGATAAATCAGAATCACACATTTCTGGCTGGATTTTTTTTCTTGCTATTAAGTATAAGTACAGTACTGTTTTAATGAGTCTAATTCTTAGTTACCTAGTTCCTCAATGCCTACAGAGGCAGTATCTCCCAAGGATGACAAATTTCATTTGGGAACCTTCTCCCACCGTTAACTCAAACCTTGATGAAAAACTGCTGAATGTTCATAAATGCAATTGCTATTGCAATGAAAAGAGCCTCCTGGGCCACTGTTCGCATAGTTGTTTTCCTGTTTCTTCTTCCGGGTGGCCTCCTGCATACAGCTTGTCTGGCATGCTAAACCACAGAGGTATTTGACATTCCCTGCATGTAAAGGGTGAATTTCTGGCTGCCCCTACAGGTATATTTGCCATTGCAGGTAACTTTCATCTTGAGAGAGGAGTTGGGTCCAGCCTTAAGAGAGAAGGCAAGTTAATCAGAAAGTCTAATGACCGGATTCTGGTAATTTTTTCTTGTTCCATTTATTTCCATAATAAAAATGAAAATGTCTTTCTGTCTCTGAATTTTACAAAACTAAATTGATGTATTTGTGACTTATGATTCAGATCATACTATAGACAAATCCCCAAGGGAGAATTCTGTTGTGAAAGTACATATGTTCAGTAGGTAGTACATGAAATACAGGACCACATAATGAGGAAAAATATGACCCTAAAGTAAACTTCATGCTAATTTCAGGAACAATAAAAATAATACAACTGTTTTATTTATTCCATATAGCATTCGGTTGCTTCGCAGTCTGCAGAACACATTTAATATTCAAAGGAATACCCAATAAATAATTCTACATGATCTTTGAGAAATAACCATTTATGTATTTTAAATATTGCTTATATAAACAAACCCACTTAAATATAAAAGCATTTTGAAGAATTGTTGGTGTCATCTCTAAATTATGAAACTAGGAACAAACTCATGACTCCAATCTATCTTCTTCGACAAAAAACCTGAATCCAGCACTTGCATTTTATCTCACACTTATCTCATCCCTTTCCAGAAGCAAACAACAGTAAGGTAACAAGCAGCAATGATTTAACATCAAGAAAAGACAACCTTTTGAAATTCCTTTGTCTTTTCTTTGTACAGGACAGAGCACTGCTTCTACATTTTCTGGTGACATTATTGAGACTTCGGGCTTGGGGGTAAAAGGAAATTTGACAGACATTGCTTAGAGGTTATATATTTCAAACTCTTTTGCAAAATAAGATAGTAACAGTTTCTCCTGTCAAATATCAAAATCATTTAGACTCACTCTTCGTGGAAAGGAGGTGCACATATAACTCAAAGAACTAAACGAAATAGTGGATTTAATGTTATTTTAATTAATTTACCTGTCTCTAGACAATTTCTCAATATTTTTTCCCCTTTCAAAGGCTCTGCTCTTTTTTTGATTAGTTAGATTTGCCTGTTCATAAATAAGTTATCTGTGGAAAATACAAAAATTAATCGCTTTCCCATCTTTATTCTAAATTATTCTGCCATGTGTAACTTGTGTTGATTTATTCACCAAAACAGAATTCATTTTGTGGCTAATATATTTTGATCTGGATTATTGAAAGAAATGTGCTGTAACCAGAAATAACCTTTCTAAGCACAATTTTGCTAATTTCTCTCAAAAGAGACATCTAATTTGGGGATTGTGATGGAAGCATGTTACATTTATTGTTTTATTTTCCTTTTAATGATAATAAAAATCAGACAGTCATAGTTTAATGTATGTCTTGGAAACAAGAGCAGGGAACTCTAGTGACTAACAAGAAGCCAGTTAAAACTCATAAGGGACGTTTTAAATAACATTTAGTTTGTCATTCTTTATTTTTTCTAAATGACAAATTCAAGACCATATTTTTGTTAAAAATGCAATACTTTACACACTACTTAGTAGCCTTAGTATATTTAATCAGGGCACTGAAGGAGATAGAAGTTTGTCAGAAAAAAAAGTAAAAATAAACTGGTATGATTGAAGACTGCACCATAATGCATATTTACCTAGAGCTCATTCAAAATATCTTTTCTTAAAAAGTCTCTAAGATACTATTTTGTACTTTCAAATTTTAGATTCTATTTGTGCATAAGGTTGTGAGCCAATCAATTTGAAAATATGTTAAAAGTGAAAAAATTACCTATGTTACTTAAAAACTGTATAAGTTGTATTTTGCAAGATCTTTCTAACCTAACAAAAAAAAAACTTGTGTTATTTCAGATAATAAATGAAGCCTGTAATTAGGTTATTGAAAAGCTTTGAAGCTTACAGATATTGAATAATGTCATAGTGCACATATATGCATTTGTGCTAGGAATACAAATCTGTTTTTTCCCCAAATTTATTACAATAAGCTAAATCATTGTTTGATAAAAATCACGCAAAGGATGAGTCAACTTTATCAGAAAACCCAGCAAGTTTTACCCTGAAAAAGAATTTCAGCTGCAGAGTAGCATTGCCAGATCTATCATACCTCTGTAGCTAGAAGTCTATTCATTGTGCCACAAGCTTCATTTAACCTGAGCAGTGGCAGGGGCGAGTGAGACACTGTCTCTGCTAGCAACTTGCTGATGGTTTTCTTCCTCTCCTCCCTTCCAGGGGAGCAGGCTCTTGCCATGGATGACTGGTGGTGCTGAACGTTACAGCTGAAACTACAACTTGCCTACCAGAAGCAGAGTGAAGATGGATCGTCTCTGGCCTCGGCAGGGAAGTGGTAGCTATGGGCTGTGACTTTGCGGTTAATTTAGAGAACAGCTAGATTAGGATGCTTCCTGGAGAGGAAAGGCAGCAGCTGGTGGACTCCTCCATCCACAGGAAAGAGGAAGCCACTGCTCACCCAGGTAGGACAGGGACGACACCGGTGCAATTGACTCTGGTCTTCCATGCAGACTCACTCTCTTGGAGGGACTTCAAGGTAGACTAAGCTTTCTACTATGGCAGAGGAAAGTCAGATTTCCAAATCACAAGTTACCTTTCATTTAAAAAGTACTATTCCTTGTGGCTAGTGCAGATGTACCCATGAGCAGCCGCGTAGGCACATGCTATGTTTCCAGCCTGAGACCAGTAGACGTGATGTATACACTCAGCCTGAAAAGTACCGCGTATACAAGATGCGACAGAAATTACGCCAGTACCTCATCACACATGGTTATCCAGCTGCTACACAACACAAACTACTTAAAAAAAAAAAAAAAAAAAAAAAAAAAACCACCCCCCTCCCAATGCTCTNTGTACTTCTCTTGGTTTTCTTCATGTTATCCTGCAGTTTCCTCATGGTCTTGATGAGCTGTTTGTGTTTTGTATGTAGTATTGATCTCATGGGTTAAAGTCTTTGTGTAAGAAGCTAAGTGCATTAAGGTAGCTGGAAGGGTCTGAAAGAAGGCTGGAATGTATGGCTTGTGGTACATCTTAGTTATGAGAACAGCAAAATTCTTGCCTGTGTCTGGTGGAGCAGAGATGTCAAGGGCATGGATGCCATAATGTTAAGCAACTGCCAACACACAACTCTGATTTAGAGATGCGAAGACTTCCTTAAAATTTTTCTAAGGGAGGAAACAGTGTTAAAACAATATGTGGCTTATATCCATGCTTTTGTGTCAGTAACGGAATCCTCCTAGGATAGGAAATTGAACGTAACAGCTGTTTATGTAAATTACTTAATACAGTTTTTTAAAAAAATCGATACTTTTAGAAAATCATAATATGGACTTAATAGACAGCTGTTGAAGGAAATATGAATATGGCAATGTTATCTATATTCAACTTGCTTGGAGGCTGGAGGTTTATTCCTGATTTTTTTTTTTCTTTTCTTTTCTTTTTTTTTTTTTTTAATCTCACAAAACTTACTGCTTGAATTGGTGATACACAGAATGTTAAAATGTCACTTCATTTTTTATAGATGAAAGTTAACAAATCCTACATGCTGAGGCAATGTGAAACTAAATTTAACAAAAGTCAGGTGGTTGTTATCTGTGTACTATAGCACAAGTGCTGGTAACTGTGCAGTGATGGAAGATCAAAGCAAAACAAACAAAACCTTACAACACTTCTATGTTTCCCCAAAACAAACCAACAGTAATTAATGTTGGATAAAACACTTTTGGCTGTAAGCTGTTGAATATTACTCACAGCATACATTATCTTTGCAAAGTAGCTGTTATTCATTAAATAAATTATTCAAGAATAGTCTTTTGCAGTATTTGACCGTCTCTCTATCTGGTTGAATGCCAACTCATTGAACAAATTGTTCAAAAGATAACAGCTTGATTCATGTATAATGTATTTGAAAAGCTTCTTTTCTAGTTCTTACCAGCTCTGCTTAGACTAAGTAATATCCTGTGCATTCATTAATAATTTGTCATTTGGTTGGCAAAAATGAATAAAGGCAGCAATAAAGGACAGGATCTGACTTCTCCTGAGGTCAGTGGGAGTTTTGCCATTGACTTTAAATGGATTCAGGGTTTCACCCGCAATGTTTAAATGATGACTTTGAAATGTGATGCGCATTGTTAGTGTATTTAAGTTTGTCTCAACTTTAAAGAACTTAATTTATTCTAATATCCTACAGTGATGACAATGTGCCATAACATTTTGGTATAAACTTTGTACGGATGATTGATGTAGGAACAGAATCATTATCCAGCATGAACAGAACTATGTGTTTTAAAGATACCTCTCTTAAGAGTCATTCTTTGAGCTTATATCAATCTGTAAAGCACAGAAAGTATGGAAATTGCAGCATGAATACAATGGTGATTTTGACATTTTTTCATGATAAATATATAAAGAAAACACCCTGCAAATTTATTTTGCCTCTCTGCTTTATAAGAAAGTAGAGTCAGAGGTGTTATACAATAAGCAAGTTGCCAGAAGCCTGTTTGCTGAGCATTCCCTGCATGCTGGAGACGAAGTGACAATGATAAAAGACCGATGATGTTGATTACATTAGACAAGACAGGACAAAATAGCACAAGATGTATTAATGTTGAAGTTAAATTTAAATTCAGGTATAAACGACTTCAGGCAGTGTGCATACAGCAAAAGAGAGCTCAAAAATAAAGCACCGTGCATTTATCCAAGGCTAGGGGTTCATCTACCCAGGTTGCAAATGCTTTTTAAGATGAAGTTTGCAGCAACAGCATTGTAATTTGACTTGGAAATCCATGGACTGCCTTACCGCTTGTAGGCATGGCATTGTACGTAGAACTTATGTTCAGTTATTTTTCTTTGTAACCTTCCAGCCTTTTTCTCAGGCATTACTTTCCAAAATACAGTCATCTTGTATGTGTGACCTTCAATTCCTGCTTACTGTTACGTTTAGATGAGATCGGCTTATTAAATCCGATATTGGCCTATTCTTACAATTATGCAGTATTCCAGTAATTGGGTTTTTTTCATTCATTTTCTAAATGCATTACAAAAAAATTTTAATACCATTAAGCTTTGGAAACTCACTTACAGAATCCCCACTTAAAATACTTGGATGGTAAGTATATAAGGACTTTTAAAGAAAGATTTGTTTGCTATTTGTTCCTGTGCTACTCTGATTTCATACCGTATGATAGTTTTACTGAGTGTAACTGTTGAAAGGAGATTTAAAGCCTGAGACCCTTTTGTACCAGAAAGTCTTCCCTACTCCTGATCACAGCTGCAGTTGAAGTCACCAATTCGTATTTTGCTTATTATGGAAGATGGAGGTAGGAAGAATATTCTATGGGAGGGATGAAAACCTCTGGGACCTTTTCTCCATCTTGCTCTGATATGCCTTTAGCATGACACCCACCTTCTGAGTTCTTATTTGATTGTGCTTAGGGCTGGTTGATACTATGGGGTGTTAGTGAGACCTTTTCTAATATATCAGTGTATTGACTGAGTCTCATGACTGCCTAATGATTTTATGGCACTAGGAGGAACATCCTATCATTCTATAATGTAATCAACCTATTCAGGTACCTGAAATATTCACACCTGCTTTTTTTATTTATTTAATTTTAAATGAACTCTGTTGACTCGATTTAGCAGGATTTTCCAATGATTGCAAACATTTACCCACCTGAACTAAGGAGGTGATTGATGATAGGTAATGAGATTGGAAATATTATTTATATTTTCTTTTTACAGAGTAGAGCAGTGTATTCCCAGAAGAATAACATAATAGAATAAGGCGCTTACTCTAGAAGAGCTAAGAGTCTGTGATTATTAAGACGTTGCGGTACAGATGGTGGGTGAAGAAGGGTGCACCTGCATCAGCAGCATGCAGGTGTAATATTCTTTCCCTTCCCTGCCTCTTCCCATTTTGCTGCTATGCCCCACAATCTAGAGGGGCAAAGAATTCAACCAATGAGAAAAACAGCAATATTGAATGTGTAAAAACATTTGAACATGAGTAACCACAGCTAACACTGCCAACTTTCCCCTCTAGCTCTTCTGCTTTGAAACAAAAGCTGGAAATATCACCTTTTTTTTAATTTTTTTTTTTGGGGGGGCGGGGCGGGGAGAGCAGAGCGGTGGGTAAAATATTTGGAACTGTATTTTAACTAGTAATTGAAAAATGTGAACCCAGGTCACAGCACTCTAAACTCATACATTTGAAGTCAGTATGAGTGGCATATTTAGATGATACTTATTTAAGACTAGGTTTTTTGTACACAGTTTCCTAACTCCAGATCTTAACATTTTGTTTTTCTTACCATTGTTCTCCAAGTTCCATTATTGCATACAGATGGCAAAGCAGAGCTTTGGTTATCAGATTTGGTTTCTCATGCGATCTTGTTCAGTCAAAACATAAGATAAAGTTTTTTTTGAGAACGTAAAGGCCTGGAAGTTTCACTTTGATATCAGCACCTGCCCCGTATCATTACACTTAATTTGGAAATTTTCATTAGAAAGAAGAGCAACCAGATGATTTTTACATTCTGAATAGAGTGATTAAAATGCTGGTTATAGGGATCAGAAGTGATTATGTCATACTTTATCCTTAACAACACCGCAAAGTTTAATATCCCTATTTTTCCATTGCTTGGAACTTTAATTATAGTTAAAATAATTATGGTGATTCTGCATCAGAATAACTGGAATACTATTTACAATGCACATGCTCTCTTTTCAGGAGGAATCTCTTGTTCATTTTCCATTTTTCTCCGTTAAAAGACTGGTGGCAAATTCAATTGCCTAAAAATAAGAGATTGTTCACAAATAACAAATGATGTTAAAGTCGGGTTCTACGTGCTAGTCTTTGCGAGAACTGATTGAAACTGCTTTGAACAAGGCCACAGTTCGAAAAATTTTGTAATTATACTAAATGACCAAATGATGATTGCTAGTTTTAATGAATTTACCAAAAGACCTCATCTGTGGGTCACTGAAGTTCAAACTACTTGTCCCCTAAGCAATGTGAAATGCTTCTTTATTCCCCTTTAATGTAAAAAATGTGATCTACTCAAACCTTAAATGCCAGCCTGCTGTTTGAAATATGTTTGAGTAATGGAAAATAATTTTATAGGCCTTGATCACTTTTTTCCAAAAAAGAAAAGTGATTTGGAAAATCTCTGATACATGTGAATGGAATATACTTGCAAGGTTGCTTAATAATTCCTGGAAGAGGAAGAGGTGAAAGGAGTTCACTTAGCGCGTCTTAGAGTCACCAGTTTGGAATAATCAAATTCAACGCCGCTTTTAATCAAAAACTGCTTCTGCTGAAGTAGTATATACTCTTTCTCCTGCAAATTAGCAGTGGATCTTGGGTTGATGCCCAAGGTGGTGGAGCTTTCAAGCCTAGATTTATAATTGTTTGGTGAAGGTGATCCTCTCTGTTGTCGTGATTTTGGTAATAAACTTAATCAGTCTCATATTACCAAGCATTAAAAATACTGAAGACTTTCTGGTCTTAGGTACTAAAGCAGAACAGTTGTGTGTCCTGGATGTGGTAAGTGAAGACTAAGAAGTAGAAATAAATAACAGTAGTAAAAATCTATAACAAGGTATTTGGCTTATAGCAGAAGTATATCTATTCCTTGACATTATGTCTATAAAAGACAATTTGGATAAGTGTGGGTCATTTTAGCTATAAAGGTAAATACCGTAAGTGTTCACCTGTGGATAAATTGAAATCTCATCGAGATGGAATGCTGTAATATTATTTTAAAAGAGAGTTATCACAATATTAGCTATTAATATTATATTGGTGAGGATCTGTTAAAGGAAGTTCTCAGGATGTAATTTCATTTAGGGAAACAATTTTTAACAGTGAACTTATCTAATGGTTCACATTTGAAATGTAAGAACATTTACATATTAGATTTATACTTCAGTATCTTTTTTTTCCTGTATTCACTTTTCAATTTCTGATATTTATGCTTTGGCAAAAGATCTGTTCTTTTAAAACTTCTTCCTTTCATTTCAATTAACAGCGAAGGTATTCTTATTGCTTACCAGGGTACCATAAGGTGCTGCTATGGAAAGGAATGTGTTACCACAGGTACGTAAGTATGACCTCACTAATGGAACCAAGAGGAAGAAGAGAGGATGGGTTTCACGAAACTTAATAATAATTTTCACTTTCTCTCCTTGGCATCCTACTCTGCAATCTCAGCAGATACTTCTTTGTCCAAATTAGTCAGAGGCTGATTTCTACTTTGAAGTCTTGTGGGAGGCTGAGTCATGAACAGGTTAAGAGATGGATGGGTGCCTTGTGTACATACTACAAAATTAAACATAACTCAGAAGTTAAGTTGAAATTTCTTCCTGGAAACTCAAGACGGCTCCTGCTCCAGATTCATGAAGGCATATTTTTGAGTCTCGGAGAGAAATTATTTAGGAAATTTCTCTAGTGCGTGTTTGCTTAGCTTGCTGTTTGCAGCTAGTTACAACTCCCTACCACATGCTGTAACCATACCTCACCTCAGAAGAATGGGATTGACGGGACCACTCTGGAAACTTGTGTGTCTGCACTCTCTTCTAAAATGTAGATGTCCTGAATCTCGAAGGAAAGTATCAGTCTTCAGGACTTAAAACCTTGCAATTCCCTTCCCTTTTAATACCAGTTCCAACACCAAATAAAAGGGGACAAACATTGTACAACTCCATTCAAACCCAGCATTTTGAAGTAGATAACATTTAAATGATACAAAGATGATACAGAGCGACCTAAAGCTCGCCTAGAGATTATATGTTCATCCATAATTAATGTGTTGTCAAGACCTAAGACAAAAAATAGCATATGACAACAAAATGCTTATGTGGACTTGCATTTCTATCCAGAAATATGATTTGAAAACAGAAATATAAAAAAGGACTCAGTAGATCTACAGAGACTTGTCATTTTCTTAATTATTTTCTTATCATTAACTTTTCAGGAATGAGCTTATCCTGCAGTAGATGTCACATAGTTACTCTTACAAATTTAACATAGGGAAAGTTATCACGGCTATGCAAATGGTTAGACACTACAATATAGGTACTCTGCTGCTGCAGTAACTTCCAGTGATGTGTTTATGTAGCCGTGCCTCATGGTTTACAATTTCTGGAGAAAATGTCAGAAAAATTCGTAAATAAATAAAAATATTTTAAAACCCATGAGATGCTGGTAAGTCTCTCCATGGATTCATTCTTGTATTCTCTGCTTGCCCCATCGAGAGCTCTCAACATGCAATAGTAGATTCTTTCTGATATTTGGAAGATAGTGACTTAAATGGGTTTTCATCTTGTGTTAACGTTCCGAGACATTTCATAATTTGTATAGTGCTTAGAGTGGTAGGTATTCAGGGCATAAAAGCAGTAAGACATGCTTATGCCTCAAAACTATACAGCCAGAGCGATTATTTAAAACAGAAGGTTAAAGTTGCCTTTTTATCCATTTGTATTCCCCCCCCACCCCCCGATTTTTCTACCTTTTTTTTTTTTCTCAAACCCCAGGAAATAAATCTGATTTTGTATTTAGTGATGTATTATATGTAAAGGGTGGTTACATTTAGGTTGGGGGGGTGGTTTTTTTTCTGCATATACAAAATAAAATAGCAAAGGTAGTTCTAGTAATATCTACAAACTCTCAGCTGTTTCTCAGTTGATATAATTCCCACATCTATAATTTCCTACCCTCTCCTATTCCAACCTCCATCTGTTATTTCCAGCTAACACTTTATTGAAAGCTGTTCTATCTCTTGACTTGTATTGATTCATTTGGCTATTATTTTTTCTTTTTTTTTCTGAGGCATAAAAAGTTCTCTTTCTAAACTTCCAGCCCATATTTTCTTTGCCATTAAAATTAACCAGCATAGTCATTTTAGAGTGTCTTCTTTTATGGAGGATGGCATATCATCGAAGTCTTTTTGTCCTTGTACTACTTAAGAGAAAAGAAAAATTTTGAGTTTGGTCTTCATTCACTAATGGTTAGAAATCTTATTTCCCTCAGATGAATGGTTTGTAAACCTTCTCATACTTATAGTGAAAAAGGAGAATATAATACTTAATGAAGGCTTTTTTTTTTCCTAATGTAAGGCAAAAAATGTTGGGTTTTTCNATACAATCCGAGTTCATACAAGAACTTTGACACAATTTGCTGCTTCTTTTTAGTAGGGACAGGTCCTTTTAATTATGTTAGTCTATGCATAACTGTATAATTACTGAAGTTCACTAAAAGGTGTGTCTGTTTTCACCTCAACAAGAGGCATTCAGAAATCCATCCAGGATGTTAATTTTATCCTTCACAAATTGAAGATGTAGTGAAAGATGATCCCATTGACATAATCAGAAGAGAAAGAGAAGCATTAA
Organism: Fregata magnificens; assembly: GCA_013389945.1. Lineage (NCBI taxonomy): Eukaryota > Metazoa > Chordata > Aves > Suliformes > Fregatidae > Fregata > Fregata magnificens. The sequence goes on from WAAD01012729.1 coordinate 11,752, forward strand.
ACTGAGAATTTTGTAAGTTTCAAACAAACAAACAGAAGCATAAAAAAAGCATAGTAACTTTTCATAATGGCTGATATAGTAATTTAAAAATAAAAAGACAACTCAATATCCTTAACTGCTGGCGATGATTGGTACCAAACATCAGACTTTGTGCATTTTCTACCATCTTATCATTAAGCAATTAATTTGGCTGTGATGAAAATATTTGAGAGTTAAGGTCAGTCTATTTCCAAAGAGCACAGCAAGATAATAGCATACTGGCAGAGAATATAGGAACAATTAATTTTAAGATTATTAATTTGTTGGGTCAGCTTCAATAGAAAACAGTCAATCTCAATATTTATTTAGAAATTATTTGGGTGTAAAGTAGAAGTGCTTGAGGGGAGAAAGAAATATAAGGCAATACTGAGTCAATACTAGTAGGTCATGAATGTAAAGTGATCTTAGATGCCTACTGTAATGGCTGTTAAATGAGTCTGAAGTTCTCTGCAAATCTGCTGCTGTTCTGCCTATTTGTGCACCTGCCAGAAATCCCTATTCAAATGCACATGGTGTCTGAAGAGCACGATAAGGTCAGGCTGCACAATCACTCCAAATTCTACTGAAACCTGATCTGCTTGGGAGAAGGAGATATCACAGTGCATAAAGAGTGGAGCTGATAACATTGCCTCTGAAAATAAGGCTGACTAGATCCACTTCTTAATAGAGATGGATGCAAATGAAGACTCCAGATTTGCCTCAGAATTCAGAGGTCTATGTAGGAAACTCAAGTTTATATTAAAGGCTTTTGTTGCTGCTCATTATGAAAGTAGGAAATTTGGAATTATCTTTAACGTTTTGCCCTATTCTGCATTCCTATTTTTTTCATTCTGCTTCTTTTTTTAATTTATGAAAGCAAAGCAGATATTGAGTTGGAACAACATTTTACATCATTGCCTTCCATGCTGCAATAGATTTCACTAAAGAAGAACAAAAAAGATTTCTTAAGCTTCTAGTTCTAATCCTGCTGCCTTAAGGAGGGAGACTCATATCATCCTCAGCAACTGTTCAAAAATGATAATCCAAACAAAAATCTAGAGATCCACCACATTTCCTAGGCTGATAGAGGCCACTGAATGCACCTGAAATCAACTAAATGCTCCAAGGAGAAATATCGAGTAGTAATAGTCATAGTCTAAATCTGTTCAGACATAAGCTGGATGACTATTTTATGAAAGTCATTGTAACTTTGTTGGAATGATTGGGATGATTACCTCATTACCTATTGTATTCCACTGACAATCTCTTATGTTTCCTTTGTCAGGTGAGGAGATTTGCGGTAACAACATGAAAAGCAATAGATATTAATAGTTTGTCTACTTACATTTCCTGTATTATTGGATGCTTTATACGTATTGTAAAGATTAAAAGACAAGTGGCAAATTAAAGTAGAATACGTAGCAATGCCCATACAAATTGCATTCTGATGGCTTGGCACATCATCAGCAGTAAGATAAAGATAAATTATCTCCGTATAAATAAAGTAAATATTCACCAGATAAAGAGCCTTCTACATCTCAGCTAGCGGTAACGGTCCCAGGTGTATTCTCTCTATAGTTTGCTCAGTTTTGTCACCATGCAGAGGAAGTGTTTTCCCTGAAACACAATTACAATCTTGTCTATAGGATTCTGTGTAATAACATCAATGAATGATAGATGAAATTGTCACTTTCTTGGGCATTTTTTACGAATATTTTGTACTTTAAAACAGTCCACTGTTCAAAATCTGAATTTGTTGCATACGCTTTTGCTATGAAATGCCACACTGCAAATTCACAAAGAGTGATTATTTCTTTGTAAAATATGTAATGAGAGATCTCCTAGAAAAAGTTTCACTTCATTTCAGGTAGAAATGGAACCGTTTTCTCTTGAAATGTTGCCATACTAAATGGAATTTTCATAGGGCAGGAAGTTGAGCTTGTACATAATTCTTTGTGAGACTATAGTTCATAGATACTGCTGGAGAAATCACTTTGGTGCTGTAGACCAATTTTAATATGATATTTTGACTAAGGGAAAGGGACTTTCTTTGAAAAGGCATAGTGAAAAGTGAGAAGATATAGCAGCTTCTCTCTTTTACAGCCATAACGAGTACATCATTTATTTGCCCTGAAGAGCTTCTGATCTAAAGAGATGAGATGAACAAAAGAATGAAAAGTGAACTGCATAAGTTCATGCGGCAGGTCAGCGCCAGAGCTGCAGAGAGAATTGAAAGTGTCCATTAACCCATGTAGCTTTGGAAAAGCTTGTGTGCAATGCATAAATGGACAAAGGATTATGAGAGATCATTCCCGTAGAGTTTATTTTAAGGTGTCATTGTATTATTTTTTTATATAATAAATGTAAATCGTCCTCTGTATCTGTAACACATAGGATTGAACTTCTCACTTTAGGCTTCAGCATACTAGAAAAAGAGGCTGCAAGATGAACAGAACTTGTCATAACTCGTTAAAGAAGTTGTGGACTTTTACCCCCTGAGAATTACGGCCTATCTAGATCTAGGAAGGGAAAAAACTTAAAGTAAAAAGCATTTAGATTCTTAAAGGAAAAAAATACTGTGCTGCTAGTACTTGAGTGGCTACTAATGAAGCTGTATCCGTAGATAACTTACATTTCAGTAGAAAAAAATCACTATATCTCTGTAGTTCTGCTTTGTTATCTGCTACTTAAGAGTCTTAGGAGTGTTCTGCAGGTTAGTGATTATCTCATGTCTGTCTCAAATACGTTTCAAGTCTGATCAGGTTTCATAATGAAATGTTTCTTAACCCACCTCAGGTGAGGACATTCTCTGAAATAAATGTTCTCTGAGAACAATTAAGGAATCAGTTTCTATACAAAAAAGCAGTCACAACTTTTCTTAAGTATGACTGAAAGTAAAACTGATGCTGCCCTTTTCTTATTTCTTGAAAAATAATAAAAAAATCCCACACTAGCTCGCTTGTCTCAGCACTTATATAGATAATAGAAATGTATGTACATTGAATTTAGTGTACCTACTCATGTTCTTCTCTGTCTGAGACAACATAAAACTACATTTCACATTTCTTTGGAGATTGCGTCAAACACAGTGTGTTCTATAAAAGGAGATGCTGCTTATCCATGGGATCCAGTAGGGATTACTTTCTGAACTCGATAGAAGACCCTGAGTTCAGGCCTAGCTTCATTAAGTGGCTTGAGCCATTTTCATTCCTAGTCCATGTTTTGGAAGTCCTATTGCCACTACGACACCATGGTGGCCCTTTGTAACTTGGACTTGGGGAATGCATCTGCAGAAAGCAAACCCTGTGCTGCAGGGTTTCTTGCTGTGGAAATGTGCTGCCTACTACTCTACGGCAAACAAGACTGTGTACACAAGCAGAACCCTTGCAGCAGGAGATGAACTCCTCATTCCCATTGTTATTGAAGAATAACATTCTATACGGCTCCTTCAGTCCAATTGTGGCCTGCTCTGTGGACAAGCAGCTGAGGCAGAAAGCACTGTGGGGCCATGCTGTCTGCTGTATCTGGGCAGGGAATGTTGCGATACGAAGTCTTAGTGCTNAAAGCTTGCTGTCAGGTTGTCTCTCTAGATTGGGCTTTCAGCTGGCTAGGAGTTCCCAAAGTCAGATATTGATGTAGAAGTTGTTCTTAAAACTTAGTTCTGTAGCTTAATTCAGCATTTAACTAAAACTGTACTATTTCGAAGACAGTCATGTGCCATTGTGTACTAGTGATTTCAGGTCTTCAGAGGAAAGGGCAGGTTTTTTTACACAGCTACAGTTTGTTATTTTGGTATACAGCTTCAAAACAGTTCACCTTGTGTTTT
>WAAD01012729.1:15874-54717 GCA_013389945.1 Fregata magnificens
GGACAAGCAGCTGAGGCAGAAAGCACTGTGGGGCCATGCTGTCTGCTGTATCTGGGCAGGGAATGTTGCGATACGAAGTCTTAGTGCTAATAGCTGGTGTCTCTATTCTTCAGTGACAATAAGTGACTGTTAGTTCACTCATCTCAGCCTTTGTCAATGTCAGCCTCTGTAGTCTGGCTGTTACTGAATCTTGTTGCTCATTGGAAAATTGGTGCAAATCCTTTAGGGGTAAGGAAGAGAGAAACCAAAATAGACATCTGTNCGAAGACAGTCATGTGCCATTGTGTACTAGTGATTTCAGGTCTTCAGAGGAAAGGGCAGGTTTTTTTACACAGCTACAGTTTGTTATTTTGGTATACAGCTTCAAAACAGTTCACCTTGTGTTTTTGAGCTAAAACAATCTACCAGTCTGGGGTATCCAGCACCAGTTGTCATCTGGGGATGCTCACGATATTTCCTCAGGATTTTCTGTGCACCAAATCTTTATGTTCACGTGTGCTTCTCTTACATGTTGATGAATACTGTTACTTTCTTGGCAATATGTGTAACTCCCAAACAAGTTCTTGTGAAATGACAGAGGATCGCTGTATTTTATAGTGGGACGATGTGACATAACTCAGCAGTGCAGTGACGTGTAAAACGGTCTGCCTGGTCGTGAACCCTCAAAAGGTATTTTAGAAGCTGAGTGATGCAACTCAGACTAGCCAAGGGCTGGTCATGTCCAAGGTGTTTTAAGAGAAGAACCAAAGCAAGAGGCTGTTCCTTCCACCTTCCTGTTCTGCTCTGTCCGTATGCAAACTAATTTGCGTTGAGCATTACCCAAAAAACTCCGCCAGACCACGTGAATTCCATCCTGTTCTGCATCAGTTATTTTCAGATTACAATTTGTTTCAGAATTTCTTCTTTCACTGTACACTCTTCACATGCGTGGAATACGTCTATTCCTTCTCCTGGCACCTTGCACTTTGCGTCTAAATTCTGGACACAAGAATACATCTGAACTTTTGTGTACTCTGCACTTGTACCCCAGTCTCACACTGGACTGAGAAAAATGGATTTAAAAGTAAAAAATGTAGGCTGGAAATGGCAATATTCTGTTCTGGACCCTTATTTGAATGATTGGGAGTACAGGAACTAAGTGCTTGTTATTATGCAAATACTCTTCATTCTTAGCATAACCTTTGCCTCCTCATGGAGGAATGAAACCCTATAAAACACATTTTAAAATGAACGGTAATACATTCTTTGTGTGAATTGGATTATGGGGGTATATCATATTTCAAAAATAGTACGAAGTTATTAAAAAAGATTAATTGAAAACAAAGGCTTTGTAAACCAAATATTGAATACTGAATCAAGCGGGATATCTGAAACATGAGTGGGTTTCCTGGCACGTAACACTACTATCTCCAAAAAAGTCTACCCAAAATTATGAAAAATAACTCTCCAAGGTTGCACAATGACAGCTTTGCATGTCCTCTATCCATAAAAAAAAAAAAAAAATTAAAAAAGAACATTGTAAAGATTTTGCAAAAGCAGCTTCCTGCTCTAGAGGAAGGCCTGCCTACCTTGATGTTTAGCTGCAAGTAGCAATCTGGTCAGCAAGACAACAAAACTGTTTGTCTATAAGGGAAACAGAGCTTTTTTTTCTTTTCTTTTTTTCTTTTCCTCTCTCTGTTCTCTCTTTTTAACACATTCATTTTTTTAAAGGTCAAAGCTGGGCTCAGACTACCAGTGTTCTCTTATCAAAATAAATTCCCTAAGTCATGGTGAATGTTTTCAGACTAAACTGTTGAACTTATGATAAAAAATGTCAGTTGGCATCAACAATCAGATGCTCTGTACAAAGAGACAGGAGAAGAAATGTCTGCAGGTCGACACACATCGTGCATAACAGATTTCTACATGGGCTTGAAAACACTGTGCACATCCCTTTCATAGCTCGAGAGTTCTGCACTGAGCCAAACCTAAACAGGTGAATAAGCTACCATTTTTATAGCACATCAGAGCGTATCTGGACAAATGAAAAATATTTTATATAAAATAAATTTCTTATTTTTAAAGTATTCATTAAGTAAAATGGAAATTTTCAGAGAAAATGTGATCAGCTTATTTTTCTGTATTAGGCAAATAGATCTTGTTTGGATACTCACAGAAAATGCTTTTGGAAATATAAGTTTTGGAACAAATAGGAATACCTTAAATTGAAAAGTGGAAACAAAAAATGCAAACACTTCCAAACTGGATCACAGTGGATCTACCTGGACCTATGCCTGCCTTTCCCATCTCAACTACAGCATCACATTTTGCTGTTTGCTTTCCATTTTTCCTTTGAATGCAGCAAAGTTACTGAGACAATGAAGTGTAGGATAGAAGAAATATTATTAGTGCGGTTCTTGTCTTGACATTGTTACTACTTCTGGACACAACCTTCTAAACAATTACTCAAATATTGATTTAGTTACAAAGCCTAGCTGCTACATCTTAAAAATCTTGGGCACAGATCCATAAAGGGATTTAGTGACTCACAGTGTTCTCCCTGGGCCTCTGCAACAGAACCAATTTTGTTGTGCACACCCTGTGCGAAGCATAGGGAGCTAGGCACATCAGGGTGCGAAGCACAACTTACAGCATTTACATGAAGACATTGGCTAAAAAAACCATATATAGTCCTTAGAGCAGAAACCAAAACACAGTCCAGCTCCTGGATGAGTGCCTTAACTGCAACAGCTACTGAGTCCTGCTTTTCCAGTCTATTAAAAGTGAAAGATAAACGAGAGAGTGAGAGAGACATCCCCTGATACTCCAACACACCGACTAGCTTGTTGTAGAGTTAGCACGATGGGGATATGAGTCTACACAGAAACAAGAGAGAAATGATGTTGAGTCCTTCTCAACCTTGATGAGTCCTTTCACTCCAGAGCTGTGGAGCAGAGGGCAGCGTGCGCTGCCACCAGCCTCCACCTCTGTGATGCCTTGGAGAGTCGTACCTACCCCTGAGACCAGTGTGGAGCTTGATACAGCAGACATAGTGGGAGAAGGCTGATGAGAGCAGGTGTGTTGGGAAAGGCAGGTGAAAGACATGGTCTGTCCATTCCCAAAGGCCCCCTGTGCCACTCAGATGACCAGCTGTACAGGCTCATAATCGGAACTGTGCTGCCTAGAAAGCTCTGAATATGGAAAACTTTGCTATCTCCAGGCTTAAGCAACTGCAGAGCAGGGTTTAGCATATCTAATGTTGGATTTGGTACCTAATGCCTTTGTGAGTTGGCCTCATTGCTAGCAATTAAATTTGCATTGCGGGTTTTTTTTTTTTTAGGTCCTTTGTATTATGATATCTTCCATTAATATCAGAGACCTTTACGCTATCTGCGATGCATATCCACCGTGAAAGAAGGTCTCTCCTCTAAAAAATTTAGTGCTGGACATCCTTAGCCCTAGGTTATGAACCATCCGCTAGAATCATTATTCCCTGTTCTTACAGTCTCTGAATAATCTGATCCTTTTCATAAAGGAGAAGTATTATCTTCCATACGGATGTGAGGAACAGAGAAAATAAATATTCTGTCTAAGATTGCCTGTGAAATTTTGGGCTAGGAGAGAGCCAGGCATTTGATTCATAACTTTTACCCAGTCCAGAGCTTTCATCCTAATGCTGACGTTGTAACATCAGTTGCTCGTACATGGCAGAGCAGCTTTCTGGCTGCATCTGCAAGTTCCCTTAATGGAACAGCTGCGTATGTGATGCAGTCAACCCGTTGACTTCCAGAGTTCCAGTTACCTGTACTCACCTGGTGAAGACAGTAAAATCCACAAGTTTATTCTACTATTTTATTTTGAAAAATGTCACACATGGGCTTCTGGCTTTTACTTTTTTTTTTTTTTTTAAAAAATTCTGATCTTTTCCTTTAGCAATCACTGGGAACTGCTTGGTGCTAATGATTACAGTTGAAATTGTCTATATTATTACCATTAAAAAAAAAAAAAAAAAAATCACAATTCTTATCTAAAACTCTGTATTGCTCTAAACAGTTACAATTCATCATCTTAGCACTTAGTTTTAGAAAAATATTATTTATATTAGAAATTCTGAAATTTACAGAAATATGGAAATTGACACAGACTATGCTAGATTTTCAAATGCTCTTACAAAAATATTTTCCTCACTGAGTGCTGAGCATAAATGCTATCAGATAGCAGATCATAAAAACAATAAAATAAATACTTAGCATAATAAAGAGTATCTCAAATATAAAAGTAGCTTTTCAAGAAGTATAAATAGCTTAGAGGAGATACAAAATTGGATGATGTGGTAAAGCACAAAGGAAAAATATCACCATAATTGACATATTGGTGCTCCTTTTTAATAGGGGAACAAGCGATGGGGAGAAATATGACAAGAACGGAATACACAGAGGAGCAGGTGATGTGAGAGATAATTTAGAAGCAGAGATCAAAAAGTATCAAACTGGGTAGATCAGAGAAAACGATTGGGAGTAAATGAGTATTCTATAATTGTTATATATTTGAAAAATATTTGAAGTGCTGATTGAAAATTTTATACACCTTCCCATAATGCTGAAGCAGATGGCAATAGCTCTTGCTTCACAATGTGAATCCCCAAAGAGTACAGAGGCTGAGCTAATTAGAACAAACTACAGTATATTCTATATTACCATGTTTGAGCAAGCCAAGGACTCTTGCTTAGAATATTGAATGATGGCAGTGAGGCAAGTTCAATACAGGAAATCTCTTTTAGAAAAATAAGTCAGTATTTACATAGTATCTTCTGCAAATGTCACCATTAAGAACAGTCCTATGACTCCTTTCTCACGTCCACCTTTTCCTACTTTGCATCCATTTTCAGGAAAAGTTAGTTTACACTCCCAATAAAGTTTATATATTGTGGGATTAAATGAGCTAATCTTTTTTCAGCTTCTATATAAATTGTGGTGGCTTTTTTAATATCAATACTTCATAGAGGTTTGATGGCCTGTTTGTGCAATTCTTAGGCAAAATTTAAACTGAGATCGATGAGAATTTTGCATGTAAAAATTCATATTAATGTCTAAAGTTGTATCAAGTAGTGTAAGAGTGGCCATGGTCATGCCAGCAATATGCTAGTGGGGTAGTACTGGCAAAAGGCCTCTTGTTAATTTGACTCACAGTCTGTGGAAAGAAAGTATTTATCAAGGGCAGATAAAAGTGGTGTATCATGAAGTTATTCTCCGGCATATTCAGCCTGGTCCTCTTCAGTGTGGAGCAGTAAGCCCCTGGAAAACATTTTTCTCTCTTGCTTGTGAACCCCAGGCATGCCAGATATAATTTTTCTGCTTCTCAGTGCCATTAGGGTTTGGGTAGGGGCTCACAAAATCAAAAAGATTAGCTGGGCTGATTTAGACAAGACTGTAAAGGTAGCTGTTAGCTCATTCTATGGGGCAAGTATACAAAAGTGTGTCCATTCCAATAAATAGTTTAGAGCTTCTTAACTTGCACTGACATGCAGCCTAACTCTTGACTTACTAACACTTCTTAAGATCTGATTTTGGCAGGTCCCAAAGCACGTTGGTTTTCAAAACCCTAAGTGGTTTCTCTTATATGCTTGTGCAACATGGCTGCCTAATGTGCATAAATGCAATATATCTTTGTTTTGTTTTAAGGTTCTCAGGTGTATATCTTCAGCTAGAGGAAAGATTATTTTATCTAGCTTTCTCCCTGGGAATTAAGATATATCTCTGTCGTCGGTATCTTATGCTACTAAACTGCTTACCAGAACTGGACATCCTAACCTGACTACACCCCGAAAGGTCTTTGATTCTTTCAAACAGTTGCTAATGGGGTAATAATCCATCTACTGATCGACTTAACCACATAGGGGGAATAGCACACACTTTCGTTCACAGAACGTGAGAGGCTCTAAATAAATTTTAACGTCGTCTTTTTTTATGAATGTGACTTTCCTCTGGATAACGATTAAAGCTTTGAATTTGATTGTCAACATTCATTTGAATTATGCACTCGGGGTAAATTGGCAGAATTATATTGTCTTTGCATTTTTAACAGTTACTTCTAAACAGCTTGGAGCTGAATCAAATTTTAGTTTCATTAGTTTGATTTAAGTTATTTATGCTAATAGATTTGCACTAGAAACCAGCTTTATTATCCATTTCTAAGATTATTCGTATTAATGCTGATGACGATACTCAGAAACGCTGAGGAACTGGTGTCCCCACTCTTCTGCCCCCCGCCCCACGCTTTCCCTTTTTCCTGAAGATATTAGAAAGCTGCTGACTGGACATCCGCTTGAATTATCCGGGAGAAAAGATTCTTGTAGATTTAATACAATAATTTTTTTCATTATCTCTTGTTTGTACCTTGTGCTCTCATATTGAAATTATCTGTAGCCATACTTATCAGATTTTATTTGAATGGCTCCTACCTTTATTAGAAATATCTCATCATGTTTGGTGACAACAGAGAAAAATCAAATTATTTAACTGAATCGTGCTTAGTTGAGATGGAATGTGGACAGAAAAGACTTTTCTGAATCGTTATTGATTAGACTGTAACAGCATTGGCTGCATGCTGTCGCAGGCATTCTCCTTTAGGTTGTAATTACCATCTTATTTACAATCATTATTTGACATTTGAGCACCCGTGTGTGTTATCATAATAGAATATAAGAAGCAACTGCAATGAAAGCAAATGCCTTGTGCAAGATAATAGTCCCCCACTCTTCCTGACTTTTAGGTGGTTTAGTAAATTATATAAATAATGATATTTTATGTCTGTGGATACAAGGAAGTTGGATAGATTTCGGTTCGAGCTATATGAATCTTATTGTCTAACACACTTTTAATTGCATAGGTTATAGTCTCTAATGTTTAAGATTCAAAAAATAATTTCATAATATACACCTAACTACGTTTACTATTTCTGTTCTCATTTTCTTCATATAAGCATGACATTTACAATTCGTATTTACTTAGTGACAGAAAAGCAAACAAACTAAAAATTTGAGTTAAATTTGGGAGAACAATATCTTGGTTTGTAGAACGTAATATGGATAGAGAAGGGTGAAGAAAGGTGATATTCTAAAGAGAAAGATATGTAGCTGAAAAAAGCCAGTAGCCCACTGATTAGAGCCACAGGGCCAGTTGGGAATCATGTTGCTTTTCTGCCTATGATCTTCCTTGTGCAAAAAAGACCCAAAGAGACAAACTCATTTTGATGTACTTATGATAAATGAAAACATACTCGAAATTATAATAATATGAAAGACTTGTTACCTTTCTAGCCCTAGGTAGCTGGACAAAATTGTATAAAATTTGTGTAAAGTTCTCTTATACTTAATTGTTTAAATACAAAAGAAGTTGTTCTGTTTAAGAATTTGAGTCTTAAACATTCATTGGGTCCGGAAACAGATTGCGAGTTTCCCTCCTCCATTTCAAGGGTCTTGACTTTGCAGTTTTTTGGGGGTTTTTTTGTTTGTTTGGTTTTGGTTTTTTTTGGGGGGGGGCGCGGTCAGAGATCTATGGTTCATTTAGTCTTTTTACAAAACACTAGCTAAGGAAAAAAAAAATCTAATGAATTAGCAATTCAGTTGGACTAATACTATAACATTGAATGATGGATTCATAGAGTTATACAGATTGATTATTTTGAATAAGAACTTTAAGAACATGATGCTAAAGCTTTCATAGATTTAATGGCAATACCTTGCTGTTCCCGCAGAGCTCCAGTGGGAGAGGAAAATGCCAAAGTGGGGTTCGAGCTCTGAGGCAGTTTTGCCATCATCACACAATCTACACACAAATGTTTTGTTTCCCCATACCTTTATGTTACTCTGTGTTCTTCAAGGCAGGTATGCCTGCAGATTTCTGGGCTTTGTTTCTACTGGGAGAGGAGGAGTGCTTGTCTTTTTTTAAGATGTTTTCAGCTGTCATTTTGAAACACCTTGTCTGTACCTTGTCTGTACAGCTTCTCTTTCCCAAAGTAAGTGGCAAATTCTTTATGACTACGTTCAAGCTGAGTTTAACTCACTAGGTCCAAAGGTATTTCTAGGTTTGTGCATCACAAAGAATACAATGGCACCACTCTACAAACTATGACAGGTAGGGAATGTATGCTACAGCAGAAGGAAGTGACAGCAAATGGTTCAGCTTGTTATGAGGCAGAAAGTGATACAGTAACAGGTTTGTTTGGGTTGGTTTTATAATATGCAATTTAAACACCATCAGTATTGTCGTTGTCATCTCAACATTATACACACTACCGCACTTGGAAATACGGATTTGCTAGATGTTATGACTAATTAGGCAGACACAGGGATTGCTGATAGCATCTAGATTTTTTTTTTTAACAGACAATTGCATTCCTTTCTCTCCCAGCTTCCTCTGTTCCTTGTCCTAACCTTTATTCTTCCAGCATGGAAACAGCAGGGAACGTTCTATTTACAAATCAATCTTATTGATGCCGGGATCACTTAGTAGACTGGTAGCCACATGGATGTGAGAATAACTTTACTTAATATTGTAATTGAAGCATACGAAAATTCTAGGTGAGTGTTTTGTATAAAAGCAGTAAACAAGTTAAAAAAAAATATATCTATTGTCAGTCTGACTGCTTTCGTGGGTTCAATATAAAGACAGAAATTCTTTCCAAGCGAGACAGGTTTCAAGCAAGAGAAATGTAAATTTTCATGCACCCTAATATGAGTATGCTTAGGCTCCTGTACTTGAGATACTTGATTATCTAATTCCAATCTGTGTTTTCTTCTACTGAGAAAACCAAGTAAGCTGACAATAAGTTTTGAGGATATAATGTACTTTCATGATGTGGACTTACGCACATTAAGATATGAACCAAGACAGTGAACTGCAACATCTCTGTTGCTATTAAATACCCTGAAGGGAAATTGGATGGTTTATTGACCTAAATACTGTATTCAGCTCTGTCCTTGCTCTGCAAGGTAATAATTTCCACTGGTGTGGAGAAACTGTGGAGAAACATGTTGATCTCGTTTCTGTAGTTCTTTATATATATATATCTTTTTATACATATAAATATATATGGACAGAGTTACAGTATACAATAATGATATTTCACTACGGTTAGGATAAAGTATGGAAAAAATGGTAAGTTCTTTCCTAATTAATCTTGATTACCTCACTTCAGTTCAGTGAGAAGGATGTAAAATGGCTTCATCTAGCACATCCTACAGTCTCCTGGCTGCTTCAAGCACTCTTTCATATTTTAATACCCTCAGGCTGATTACAACCTGGAACTCCAATTTCCATTTGAGCAGATTTGTCTGTTACATAAAATAGATGTGGTGATGCTATTGACAGCTTATAAAATAAGCTGAATCTCTGCATTTGTAGGGAGCCCAATCCTACTGGTATCTGCTTAGTGTGCTCTGAAAACACAAGACATTAGTAATTTGTTACACAGTCCTAAGACTTCTGGGTCAGCTTTGTCATATGTTAGATGCCTTTATCCTTCCCACCTTCTGCTTTTCTCACCTGGATCCTAACCTTAAAGGTTTATATTTGCTCTTCCCAGTAGGATCTGATGTGGTGGGTTAATATGAATGACTCTGAGCTGACATCACAAAATAGTTTTTTAAAGTCTCAGATGTCTTCTGGGCCCTATTTGCATTTGGAATGCAAGTTTTGAGGCTAGCAGAGATAACATTTGTCAGCTTTGCAGTTTAGAATTGGTAATTCAAATTTGAGAGAACGCCTCCAATGTGACCTTCTCACCTTCCCTGCTCTCTTCTTTTCCTGCTTCCCTTAGTGATTTGAAGCAGCATTTGCTGTCCAATTTTTTGTTTCTCTAGCTAATGGTAACTTAGCACTGCCAGCACCATGCAGCCAGTTCCAACTTTTGCCGTTAATACTTTCTGAGCAAGTCAGTAATTAATGTTGTACTGATGACTGGTGGCATCTGTATGAGTTTATCATCTGTACTGAAACACAATGCACAACGAAAATGTGGGGGACTCTAAAGAAAGAGTCTAATAAATTTACATGAATTAACGTTAAATTTAATTTGCCACATGCCAACCAACCTGTGCAGCAGAACTAAATACTTTAAAAGATATAGATTTCTGTATTGTACCTTCTTCCTAGGCCTGACTGCTACACTTATTTCACGACTTTGCTGTCTTTTTTTTTTTTACCAAAAAAACCTTCCATACGTGATGATTGATATATATGGATTATTTTTTTTCTCAATGAGAGAGTGTCCTGGTTTTGGCTGGGATAGAGTTAATTTTCTTCCTAGTAGCTGATATAGTGCTGTGTTTTGGATTTAGTATGAGGATAATGTTGATAACACACTGACGCTTTAGTTGTTGCTAAGTAGTGCTTATACTAGTCAAGGACTTTTCAGCTTCCCATGCCCTACCGACTGAGAAGGCTGGAGATGCACAAGAAGGTGGGAGGGGGCACAGCCAGGACAGCTGACCCAAACTGTCCAAATGGATATTCCATACCATATGACATCATGCTTAGTATATAAACTAGGGGAAAGCTGGCCGGGGCTCCACTGCTCAGGGATAGGCTGGACATCAGTTGGTTGGTGGTGAGCAATTGTTTTTCATTTCCATCACTTGTCTTTCTTGGGTTTTATCTCTCCCTCTTTTTGTTATTTTCCTTTTCATTACAATGTATTATTATATTAATATTTTATTTCAATTATTAAACTGTTCTTATCTCAAGCCACAGGTGTTCTCACTTTTACTCTTCTGATTCTCTCTCCCATCCCACCGGGGGTGGGGAGGAGTGAGCGAGCGGCTGTGTGGTGCTTAGTTGCCAGCTGGTGTTGAACTACGACAGAGAGACAGAAAAACTTTCTTTATTTTTATCTTTTTAAGACTGTTTAAACCATTAATTTACCCATGCATATAATATAATGCACAGAATAAATATGATGTATTACTGTAATTTTCTCTCTTGGCCCAAATATGAAAGGGTACTGGAAAACTAACGTGAATGGAACAATACTTTTCTTCAATAGTATTTAGGTTCAAAACATGACAGCATTGAAACTTGATAGTAACATTGAAATAAACAGGACACTGACACCTAGTAAAGAACTGTAAGTTGACCCCTTCCATAATGGACTATGTGTTGGCTTCTGGCATCCCCCCAAAACACCACACATGTGAAATCAATAAAGTTAATATAATGTTTGTCACTGTTTTAGCAACCATGATGTCAAAGAGAGTCCGAATTCAGAATAAACATATAATACACAGAACAGAAAGAAGACACAGAAAGACAGATAGCAAGAAACATAACTTTTTATTGGAGAATTTTGTCATGTTTTAAAAGCTCAGAGGCATATCTTTGCCCAGTTTTGTAGAGAAATGACTGTGAAATCAAAGTCCAAATACAGGCCTCAGGTCCCTGCTAGCTTCCACTAAACTCTTGAGTGTACTGGATGTCACAGAAAAAAAAAATTGTAAAATTTTCCTGGGAAGTTGCAGGTCTTTTGATGAGAAACTTTTAGGAAACTGTTTGGTTTAAAACAAATCAAATATCCCAAACTAATGCATTCAAAATTACATCAAGTTGATAGATTTTTTTTTTTTTTTTGAAGGATCTTTGGCTTGATTAACTGAATCCAGTGAAAAGCTGGAAACTGAAGAGCTCACATATCTGCAGAAAAGTCTGCTGATTTTAAACTTCGGTTTAAAGTCTTGACAATTGCTGCAGTCCATCCATGGGGCAGGCACAGCTGGCTCCCTCCAAGGACCTGGGGACCCATGTGCTCTGTGTAGCTGAGGTGCCTCTTCCCCCGCACCTACTGGTTTAGATGCAGCTACTGCTTCTGAGGGCATCTGGGTCCTTAGATCTCAAAGACCAAGACTGTGCATAATCTCAGATAAAAAGCTTTCTGGATGTACTGTGCACCAGAACACCAGCTTGATTTTTACCATCTGTGCTTTAGAGAAGAGAGCATATTTAAGCAATTTTTTCAGTGGCTACATTGGTTGCTACTCCTACTGCAGCTGCTTTAGTAGATCAGAAAGAAAAAACCAAACAAACAAAGCATCAGTGAAAATATTTTCAAATCTAAACTATGCATTTATTGTAAAAGCAAACTATTACCATATTATTCTGGATTCAGCATAGTTTGCTGTGGAAAAGTTTGGTTGCCAAGTTGCTAATTTCACAGCAACCATCTCCTGAAAGAAAGGTGGCTAGTTCAGGTATGTTAAAATTAATGTAATAAGAAAACATATTATTTCCTTTAACTCATCTATCTTTCACAGCTTGTCAAGGGGTATGGGTAAAAAGCAAATGGCAGGATGATGAGTACTTATATATCACAAAAGGAAGAAAAGAGGTTTGAAGAAAGGTGAGAGCTATGCAATGTTTTCATCAGTCATATGCATGTCATCGCAGATTACATTGGAAAGGAGACAGGCGCTGTCAAGCCAGCAGTGTTTAGTGAGTACACCAAAATTAGATTTTCAATCTAAGAAATGTGATCAAGAGAGTAGAAAACGTAATTCACCCACTTTTGTTTCTAAGGGCCTTTTAGTTTATATAAGGATTTTCTAGTTTACCTGTACTTTGTCCTTCTTTTTCTCCTTCCTTTTGTCCTTTATTTAAAAAACTGAAGATGAAAGAAAAGACTGGTTGGAAATAGGATTCGATTAATACTTTCAACAAAGTATTTTAATGTGGCTATGAGAAAAGATCTCCTTTCGTAACAAGAAAGCTTCAACACTGAGAAGCCAGAGCATCTGTGAAACGGTAATTTTTTTATCTGAATGAAATATAACAAGTTGTATTTTACATTTTTAATTATAAGAAGAAACTAAAATGTGATGTCAACTTTAAACAGATATCTTTGATATCTGCTAAGTCAGGATACTACAGGGTTTTTTTGTCAAAGATTTCACAGCAAAATAAAATGTTATGGAAATAATTGCTACTCTTTATTCATGCGTCTAAACGTACTTTGTCTCCCGTGTATAGCTACTTTATCAAATAGCTGGGCAAGAAAACTCTTTCCACCTCCCCTTTCAGCTGTGTTTTAAAAGAAGCAGTCCAGAGCCTGGAAAGGATTTGGGGTAATGTGTACTGTCCATAGGTATTCATCCTCTGCAGTCCAGATTCTGACACCTATGTTGAAAAGAGATTTAACATGACTGCTCCAGAAGTGAACATCTTTTTAGTATACAGACTCTTTTAACTCACTAGAGAAACTATAATTCTTCATACGAATTATCTTGGGAAACTGTAATACTCTAAAGTTGACGTATCAATGCTTCAGGTTACCAGGTTGGCTCTAGTGCAAAGCCTGACCTTTTTTTCACTCTCCATGTTCAGTTTTTTCGTGTTTAGTTTTACCTGTTACAAGTAGTGCTTTCTGTTTAGATCTTCTGACCTTCGAGGATTAAAAGTTTCACCTTAGTCTGTTCTTTTTCTCTATAGCCTTAGTCTGCAAAACATAGCATAAATGCACTGTCCCAGGAAAAGCTAGAAGGAGGATTAGGAGGGATCTCTGTGTTTCTGTCTGGCTTGACTGCACAACTTTTTCATAGCTTCTTCTAGAGTCAAATTACACAATCCTTAGCACTGCTTTATCTGCAGTGTCAAGAATAGCATAGAGCCAAAACAAACCTGTCATCTGCTCCCTGTACTTCTCTCCCTATTTTCACCCTTGCACATGCCTAACATAGGTAAAAGACGATCTGATTTCAAAGGCAAATGTTATCTCGGTGCTCTTCAACACTGAGACTTTTGTGTGCATGTGCTGAATTTTCAATGCTCAGAGAATTTTACCACTGAAAATGCCTAAAGATGTACCCTTAAAAGGGGTTTAAGGTTAGGCTTAAATGTCCACAAATGTCCAAATACTTGTCTAGGTCTCATTATTAGTATTTAAATGGTTTTTTTGGAGGTGGACGTGTGGCTTTATTTCTGAAGTGGCTGAAGGTATACTCAGCAGGTAAGGAAGCCTGTCTTTTCTTAAAAAAACAATTGATGAAATGACTGTGTAGCATGAAGCTAAACTAGCTTTATAACTATAAACTATGAACTTTAGTCACAACAGGTTTCGCAATCACTGCTTATATTACTAGTGCACAGCTGGGCAAAACTATAAAAGTTCAGGGGAAATAGTTGCTTCTTCCAAGTATTTTAAGTAGTACTTTAAAAGATGCCTAGTCCTTAAGTGATAGTATAACAGTACTATTTATACAAACTATACTATACTATATTTAGACAAACTATACTACAATGACTTTAACAAAATATGACTTGCTTTTCTTCTTCTGTCATTATCTAACATTTTGTTGTCATTGTTCTGAGATTTTGGGTTGTATTACGTTTCTATGAATGTTGATCCAAATGAAGCTTTGGGGAGGGAAGTGCAATTTTAACAAAATTCAAATGTTCTATGGATTTTTTTTTTTTTTTTTAGTACCAGAAAGTCAACATTTGTCATCCAGCTTGAATTTCCATGAAGAATACAACTGGAATGTTTCTTTCATTACAGTACATTTAATTCCAGTATATCTTAGAACACTTTCCAAACTTAAAATAACTTACTATTGTAATATACGTCCTCCAGAGAAAAAAGTCGTCTGTTTGTCAGAAATCAAAGGCTCAAATGTATCCAACTGTTACTGAATTAACTAAAGATGTTTCTTTCACTTTCTGGTGGTTACTGCATGGTGTATCTGGCTTAAGGTAAGATTAAGAGCTACATAATCTCAGGTACTTCTAGGGGGATATAGAAAACAAAGAGAGAGTACATGTGTAGGTTTTTTAAAGAGCACCAAGTCAAGCAAGAGAAATACCTGAGGTATATCTTTTTAAAACTCTCCAAGATGCATTAAGGAAAACTGTGTTTTAATGGAAGTTCTGTTTTGGATAAGACATATTGGACATCACATGCAGGCATCAGCAAAAATTAACTAGTGTTTCTAAAGGCAGTACAAAACTTTCTAACTTAGAAAGTGTGGCATTCAAAATAAAGTAATTTTGGATTTGGAACGTAGTATGCCACACAAAGATGAGTGGAAACTTAGGATAGCCTGAAGAACAAAAATCAGTATCTGACAACAGTACCGTAGAAAAAACAGTCTCTATCCATAATGTTACATATGTCTTTTATACCATATATATACTTATGTGTTTTTCCGTTAACTTGATGTGCTAATTCAAATGGCTACATGAAGTTATAAGAACAGTTGAAGGGAAGACGGAAAAGTGTGAGTACAAATAAGGAATTCTTTAGCAGAAGGCATGCAAGTAAAAATGGGTGAAATGCCCATAATTTTGCTAAGTTGGTCATGTTGCTCTCATCCTAGGCAAAATAATGGAAAAGATTCAGATGAAATACTGTTTACAAACAGTTAAATGAAGTCGTATAATTAGTTTCAGAAATATACTTTATTAAATAGAAAATGGGTAACATCAAGATTAATTTACTGCATTTTTGGAATTTTTAAATCTGGCTGGTAAAGCAACTTGGGGGACCTCTTATATTGCCACTTATGCAGGCAGAAAAAGGATGATTAGAAAACCCAAACAAAATATATGAAAAACACTTCTTAAAAGGACTGTGAATTTGCCTACTTAGGGGTGGAAAAGTATCTTAAGAAAAAGAAAGAATGAGTAACAGCAAACAGCTAGAGTGAGGGGTACTGCAGGAATCTGCACTAGGCCTTGTAAGACCCAACAGCTTCCTTAGTGATGGGGAAGTTAATATTAAATTGCATGTAAATCACATTACAATTAAATCTGTAAATCATGCTAAGGTTGATGAAATGGTAAGAATTAGAGTTAACGGTCTCATATCCCTGACTCATGTAAACCCACTGAAACAAAAAATTTTTTAGATACAGCCAGAAAGACTGCAACCCGTGACTTTGGAATGGCAGATGACAGGTGCATCCATGTTATCAATTTATTCACGTGCAGAGTGATCTTTATGTGAATCTCTGATGTTTGTGCTTTGGTTCACACTGGCCTGTGCTATTTGCCAGCACGGAGAGAGCCAGTACGTAACTGAAGGTAGTGCAGCTGTCTAACCTAGGTATGTGCCTTATTTCAAACTCCTGCAGTGATACCTTGCAGAAAGGGCTGATGCCATCCTAAGGTGTTTCATTGGGGTGGTAGTGAGTAGAAATGGGGAGCTGAGTTTTTCTTCAGTACCCTTCCCTTATACTGATTACATTAGTTGTAATTACATGCTGTTAATTATAATGTTAATTACAAAGTTAATGAGTCAAATACTGGACTCGCTCCTGCCAACCGAATTTTGAAAAGGCTGTTAAAATGTTGGAGAAGGTTTCAGAAAAGATCTATGAATTAGTCAGTGGATAGTAAACATGTCTTAACATGAGAGCTTTAGAGAACTCAGTCTCACAAGATTTAGGGGTAACTTGATTATTCTGCACAAGTACTTTCCAGGGGAGAAAATAGTGGATTCTGAAGGACATATAAATCTAACATAATAGGAGCTAGAAACCAAAACCAAGCACATGCTTGCTTCTCCTGCCATATAGCTGTGCAGAGACCCCCCAAAATCCCATCCTTTTTGAGGTAGAGGGTATTCATGACCTATATTGTCCAGCCATATTAATGAATGACTGCTATGGAATAATTGGTGCAACCTATGTTATCTTTGAACAAGCCGGCTGGGATTCTGGAGGAGATGTAATCTACCCAGGAAAGATGCCCTTTGTCTTGGCACAGATGGAGTAAACTGCTGTGCTAATCTACCTTTTGAAAGCTAGGCAGAAATGATAAGATATTTTAGGTTAATAAGGAAGTCATATGAAAAATAGTATTAAAATCACAAAGATGTCTAATCTGTTGCTGACTAGCATCTGGCAAATCATTGAACCATTTTAACTTCTTTCCCATCTATCAAAGAAAATGAAAAATAAAAGGTGTTTGCCTTTCTCGAGAGAATATTTGTATTTAGTTATTATTTTTAATATCCTGAAAAACAAAATAATGAAATATTACAATTACTTAAAAGATTCCTTTCCTATCAACATTTGTTCTAGTTTCCTACATTAGCACTTTTTTATTTGATTCTCCTGTTGCACTGGTATATATATCAAGATGAATTCTTCTCCGTCTGTGGATTTACACTGGTGTGAATAATAGAACCTTTTCCATTTATTTGACAAACCTGATGATTTTATAAAACTGATTTAGAGAACACTTAAGAAGAATTACCACTATATGTCATACTCCAGCAATATTTACATGAGAGTGAATTCTTATTTGATGTTATGTACCTTTATTGGCTGGAGTTTGGTTCAGTTCAGCTTGGGAAAACTGACTTATGTTAGACTGGTAAATACTACTGGAACTTAATGGCAGTTGTTGCTTCAGTGGTTTTCTAAGATTAAAAAATTGTCTCACAGTAATATAGCCTATAGAAATGTTTACCCTGCTGAAAATGAAAACACTGTATATTTAAATAAGCAGGAATGAATTTTAAACAAATTCTTTTATTGACAAGTTGTATACAAGAATTTGATGAATGGTATGCACTGTAATATATACCTTTCAGTTATGACCTTTGATTTTGATAGTCTGTGTTTTTAATGAGCTCTTCTTGAAGTTCAATAGCAATTTGATAAATTGCAATCAGAAAACCTTAAGAGAACAGTTAAAAACTATAATTTCAGAGTATTTTTCATATTATCCTTATAAATGGACCCATGAAGAAATGTCACAATGTTTTCGCTCAAATACATTGCTAAGTTAAATCTTTGCCTAACGTAAAACTTAAAAAGCTTTATAAACTTTATGTACTTTTTCTTGGACTATAACCATTATTTTTTTATAAAGTAAAATTTATGGGACTTCTGTCTGGAAAGCAGAGTCTAAGACTGTCATCTTTAAAATTCTAGGTTCATCATATTCTAAAACACATGTAACTCCAAAGAGAGGAACATTTTGTTGAGCTAAATCTTTATCTGAAGGATGAAGGACCTGGAAGCGAGGGAGTGATTGAGACATGCCGTTTATAATTCTTGGTGTACTTTTGATACACACAACACCAAACTTCACACCAGAGGAAAGTACACCAAAAAGGAAGGGTAAGCCTCTGGTTTTGGGAAAAACCAGCTTGTAGTGTAATTTAAATCAGTGATTGGGCCCTGCCTGGAAACTCTCTAAGCTTTGGCCTTAGCGCAGGCACTCCTATTTCTCTCTCAACCCTTAAACTAGAGCTTGCAAAAGGTTTACTAGAATCAGCTTTATGCCCAAGTCGTACACAGAGCCTGCCTTTAGTAGTTTCATTCTATGTGTACAGAAGGCATTTCTCCAGCCGGAGCAGACAGGAGAGTTTCACTGTTGAAAATCACAAAGGAAGAGCAAATTAAGAATGAAGTTTATACACTGCATTAATTACTAAATTTAAAGCTTTGCAATTAAAAAATCAGAGCAACAGCCATTTTTTTCTTCTTCCTCCTGAATAGGGAAATGTCTATTATAAACTATTTTGAGTGATTCAATACTAAACAAAGAGCTGTGGTGGGTTTTTGGGTTTTGGGGGTTTTTTGGGTTTGTTTGTTTTTTTTTTTTGAAACTTGCTTATAATCTTTCCTGTAATATTTCAATGAAGAAACCAAATTAAACAACCTTTTAAGTAGATGTATATCCAGTATGGAAAACAAAGCCATTATAAAAGGGAAACAATACAGCATAAAGAAACCATAAGAACATACCAAATCACATGAGTGTAAATCAGCAATTATAAAATATAATAATCTGCCTTCTGTTAAAAATAATAATAAAGAAAAAATCAACCCCAAAAGCCCAATCTTTGATTTAGATATAAACTGTGACCCATGTATAGCAAAACAAAGATATTTTTCCAGAGGAGTTTTGTTGTTTCCAGAATATTTTGATGAAGGATTGTTGGATTGTTGTTGGATTGTTTTCTTTTTTGAGGGGAGGAGGATGTGGAAAGAAAAGAGGGGAGAAAGAAGTGCTTGTACATACCTAGTTCTTCAATCTCTTTCTTAAATGGATAATTTTTTTAAAAAGGATATTTATTTTAGATGATAATGTTTAAGAACACTGTATTTACTTAATTAAAAGTTACCCAATGCTTACTAAAGTAGCCATAAGAGCAAATACAGGAATAATTTAATGGCAGTAATCCAGTATCTGGTGAACAAAAACAATTTAATTGGTTGCTTCTTTGTTGAGAGAAGAAAAAAAATGGTTAGGCAATTTATCTGATATTCTGACTCTGATATAGAGGCAAATTTTTTTATCCTAGGTCATTTTCTTTAGGCAAGTTGGAACCTGTGTCTGGTATTTTAAGTGTGTGTCCTCATGAGAAGGTCACAGCCTGTGAGAGGTCCTTGATTTGTCTCCAATCTTTTCCTCGCCTTTTCACCAAAAAGTGCTGCTTTTTTCTCCCTAGCATTCACTTAAAAAGTCATAAAATGCCTTCTGAGGCATTTCACTGGGATTGAATCCATTGAAAATACTTGGTGGGATTTGAAAAAAGGAAAATGAGAAGGTGTTCATGAGGAAAATAGTTTAAAAAGAAGAGGGGGTGATTTAAGAGAGAAGATGTCTTATTGCAGTAAAGGATAAATGCCTGTTTTTAATTGATAACTATAACTCTTCCTTTACTACTCGTGTTTAACTTTTGCCTCAGTGAAATAAAAGACAGGGGGTTCCTTAGTCTCCTCTTTTCAGAAGTAGCTGATCCCTTGACCACCTCTTTACAGCTGTTACACGCAGACACGCACACCCCCTGGTAGTTTGTGCGCTATGCTTGTATGCTTCACTAACCCTGAGAAACTAAAAGTCATTAAAACTTTGCTAAAACAGCTTCCCTACCTAGTGACTGTTTGGTGGTTTTGTTATTAAAAATGATTAAAAAATAATGGGAATTCTGAATCCCTGGAAGGTTGCACTTAAAACCCAATAAAACCTTACCTCATTACTACGTCTAATAATGTTAGATGTAATTTAGCATGAATATTATTCAAAAGCTTCTATAGCAGAGGTTTGCAGGTAGGGTCTACCTTATTGTAAATGCTAAACTGCTGTCATTGCCTTATACTATATATTGTCATTAACTATCTAATAATTTTATAGACTTTTATTACAGTCAGCAGGATTTCATTCTCCAGGTGCCCCCAGTGGGATATTAGGAACGTGTAGGAAACCAGAACATTTGCAGCAAACCTTACAGAGCACTACAGGAGTTCTGCTTTGTTCTTGCTGCGATTAGTCACCTTCAGGTAGAAATGAAAAACTCATTAAATCCTTTATTACTTATACCTATTAGAGAGGATATTTACAGTGCTGCGGTTCAGAACTTGTTAGTTTTGAACATCTATGGATTCTGAAGAAAGCCACGTTTTGCTGTTCTCCCTTTGCCCACTTCTTCCCTCTCCTCCATTTCTGCTTCATTCTCTAAAGCATGTCAATCATTAAGACCAATTTTGCTCTTGGAAGCTTTATGTCACTGCTGGATCCTTACAAATGAACTATTAATGTGAAAGTACCAGGATCTTCTATTCCCCCACAGTAGGCACTTCGTCCCCGAAGCTTAGCCTTCCACCACTCTGATGCACACAGTTGGCAACCTCATGGCCTGGAAAAGTGATTTTTTTCCATTTGAAGATTCTGTGTACACTACATGGCCCATCTATCAATGACTTTCTGGTTATTAATTGCTCATAAATGTTCATGAATTTGTGTCACTCTGATGAACCTCTTAACTCGCATACAAGCTATTAATTATTCATTTGTAAGTAATTATGCTGATGATTTTTGCATTCTCCATAGCTGCTCATTATGTAAACTAACCATGTTAACAGTCCCTATACTGATTCAGACTTGAGATACAGCTCTCCCTGACAGCAGCTCAAGACTGTAAGATCAAAGGTTTTTATAACAAATTAAAAATTAGTTACTAATAAGTATTAGTTATTGCCATTATAATAGACAAAATTAAAATCTTTGTTGATAAACATACCTACAAATATCATACTTTACTCACTTTTTTAAAAAACTCATAATCATTACCTCAGTTATAAAAAGGAAAAGTGAAGCATCAAATTTTTTTAAAATGGATTTTTTTTTTCTGAAGAAAAACATTTAGTTAGCTGATTGGAGGGGGAGGGTCCTTGGTGGTGGTGGGGGAATGTTGTGGGGGTATTTGGGAGGGGTCCCTGACGAGGGTGTCTTGATGTCCCCAGGGGGATATCTGAGGGAGGGGCTGGGGGGGTTGCCACTCTAAATTGCACCACAGTATTTTTCTAACCCCTTATGACCAATTTTAATAAGGTCAACGCAAAAAGATCTTGAGACTATGAAAACATCCATTTAGGTTAATAAAATAGGATATTTTGATCCCTAGGAAAAATCCAAGCTTCTAACAAAATTCTGCATCTTTGGGGGAGAACAGGAACTTGTTTTTCTCAGAGGTAAAGTGTCATATGATAGAAGTACTATGCTCTACAATCGTCTTTTAATTGGAAGTGTTGATCGCAAGATAAGTTTCAGGATAGATACACGGAGAAAAAGACACAATATCCGAGGATGAGTTATCAAAACCTGGCTAAGTAAATTCATGATTTACTGAGATGATAAAACAATTGTGAACCCAAATTTCAGTGAGTTGCAAAAAGCACACAAAATATTTTCAAGCATTATGG
Source organism: Fregata magnificens (assembly GCA_013389945.1). Lineage (NCBI taxonomy): Eukaryota > Metazoa > Chordata > Aves > Suliformes > Fregatidae > Fregata > Fregata magnificens. Next base: position 37,557 of record WAAD01012729.1, read on the forward strand.
AAATCAAGGAGTTTCTTTCTTCTTTTGCTTTTTTGTTAGGGAGTGAAGGGGAGGCTAGAGAGATTTACTTTATTGCTACTTAAATTCTGCCACTCTTGATTTGCGTTTATGTTCCTGGGTTTCTATTCATATTATGCTGTTGGGGACTGACATGGAAGGATAAGCAAAACAAAACAAAATCCCCGTGAGTCTTGGGTCTGAATCTCCTGAAGATCCCAACTCCTTTGCATCTAGGCACTTCGCAGCACTGGAGTCAGGGATGTCTGCTAGGTAGGGCTGCCAGTGACTCCAGAACAGCCTTCTAGGGGCAGCCCACAAAATAGGGAAAACAATCAACCACAACCTTTCCTCTTCTCTCTTTTCTTGTGAAGAATTGTGTCAGATGTCCTTTTGCTTAACCAACATGTGAAAGAAACATCAGAAACACTTCTTTGTCAATTCACTTGTATTCTTTTTGTGCATACTAGGTAGCAGAGCTTTTTGCCTTTTCACATTTAGTCTTTACTGAAGGACTGGTGTGCTGCTACACTGGTAAGTCTTCACTGTTCTGCACTGAGATAATCCTCTTCTAATTTGCAGTAGAGGTCTTTTGGGTAGCTTGCAGTACGCTGAAAGCCTTCAGTTGATATACAGAGGAATATAGTAGTTTAAATTATAGAACACGTCCACTTTCTGTCTATTATCTCCATTTTCTTTCATTGGGAAAGAGCCATATTAACTTGAGAATACATTATTTTATTTAATGATAGAAATGCTTCTGAATATATTCAAGTTACCATAGGGATAATGAATATTTGCTAATAACTATTGTAGCATTGTCTGTAATTCCTAGATTAGCAATAGCTTTAGACAATTTCTGGTCTATATGAATAGATACATATTCAGGGCAACTACCAAGCTGGTGTAATACTTGAGCTACAAGGATTACTAAAAAAAATAGCAATTTCAGAAATAATTTCCTATATTTTTGGCAGTGAGGATCGCAAGCACAAATTAAGCATTTAAAGCTCACATAGTGATCAATAGTGCAGATTCATCAGAGACTTATTACCAGCTAACACACTACACCTATCAAAGTGCTCTTCCTTTCAACTGAGGTGTACCAGTCTTATTAGTGAAATGTATTAACCTTCTTCATTTGGGATTTTGTGTCAGTCGAGCAACTGTGAGATGGTTAGTTTATATAATGAGCAACAGTACAAGAAGCAAAATCTTCAGTATAATTAATTAGAAATGAATAATTAATGACTTATACATATACTAACAAGTTCATCCAGCTGTCATGTACTATAAATGCATGAATGTTTTAGAAATTAACAGCCAAAGTGATATGAGTGCATGACAGTTCAATGCTATTTTTATACTTTTTGATCAAAATCCTACTGTCTACATCAGACTTCAAGCTCTAGCAAACTGAGGGGGAGTTTTGCCTGTGACTAGTAAACCTCCAAAGGTAGACTTGGGCTCAACCTATACTGCAAGATTCTCACAGGAATCAGTAAATGCTCATAATCTGTAATCTGAAATGCATCCATTGCTACAACCTGATACAGTATCACTACAAGTGCAAAGAACACACACTGTTCAAAGTTCGGAAAATATCCAGATGTGAATAATATCCTTTTTGATTAACAGATATGAGAAGATAAAAGCATGTAAGGTATAATTTCTGTAAGAGTATATAGAAGATATTAGCTCTTTGTATTTTTACTTACTCAATTTCACATATATTTGGGATCAGGGGGCTGATTTCCTGTGAAAAAACACACAGAGAACTATCCCCTTTTTATACATGTCTGACGAGCCCCCTCGACTGATAGAAGTAGAGAGTTTCCAGGGACAGCTAACTCTTACATGTTAATGAAAATAGGTACTAGGGATACACCTGATAAAAATGCCTCAGGTGAGAGAACAGTCAAGGAGATCCTGTTATTAGACATTTCAGCAAATCCTTACAGAAGATAGATCTTATAAGTGGGTCTACTGCAGAAAAATCTTCAGTTTGTGCTCACACCTTTCTTGACTCCAAAAGCATCCTACCACAGGACACAAATCAGAGGACAGGCTTCATTAGTTCCAGTTCTACAGTTTCATTGAACTACTTGTTTGCTTTTGGTTTTTTTAACTTAAATCCTTGGTGGTTTAATTCTATCTTGTCTAATTTATTGGCCAATAATGGTAGTTTTGTTTTCAATTTATGAATGTTTTACATTATTTTAATTGACGTTTCTGGGCTTTTAAATTATTTCTGCACAGAACTCATTCTCAAAGGGTTTAATTTGGTTCTGTGTAAAATTTGATGAATGTACAGAGGAATGTGAAAGAATAAAAACAAAGAGCTGGATACGAATCTCACAACTCAGAAACAGCTCCCCAAAGGGGGATTCTTTCAAGCAGATCAGTGTCTTTCTGTGTTGAAGTCAATGGAGCTACACTGGTTTACACCTCCTGAGGATCTGGATACACACCATTAATACCTGATTCAAAGCCCATAGAAATAATTTGCTTTAGTATTGTAACTTTACGGCTAGAATAATCTGTTGGTATTTATGAGCCTCCTGCTTAATGAGTTCTGACGTTTTTTTAGGGAGCCTGTGATCGTTCCTTGCCCAGGGTAAATCTCTGAGGAACAGTTTCTTTCCTGGGATGCTCTTATAGCAGTGCACACCTTAGTGATTGCTGGATATAAATAGGCAATCCAGCTATAGCTATTGCATTTGAGGAGATGTTGACTGCCTGGGGGTGTTTGTTTTTGCTTCTTTTCTGAAACCCATCTCAGACAGTTTTTGGCCTCTAATAATAGAAACTGAAGATGTTCATTGTGAAGCCCATGTGAGAATAGTCGTGAAACCTAATGCTTAAAAGAATTTGGTAAAATATCACCCCCCATATTCATTTATTAGTAACAATATGTCTACTAGGTAATTTGTTCTTCTAACTACTTAGGTACATATGCAAAAATGGAATTTGTTTGTGGCTTTTGCCCTCAGGAACAGATGGAGTTACACACTTTGCATATATGCTTCTGGAGCTATTTGAGAAAATTATTCTGCTACTGCAAGGGAAAAAGTTATCCTGAATCTTGGCTGAAATAAGCTTCAGAGCAGCAGAATTGTAGCATAAAAATGAGTGAGGGATGACTCAGTGTATGCTTGGTAGTGACGTCATTGGTTTTTATTATCTTAAAATATGAGCATTTCACAGTTCTTATTCCTTTTCTGCAGAACTTGCCTGAGAATCTCATGAGACCAATGAGAATTTTATTATGACACTTCTGTATGTTCTGTTTTCCAGTAGGTTTCAGCTATGGTATTTTGGCATTTGTCCTTCCAGTCCCAGTACAGTTAGGCCTGGGTAACAGTAAACAATAAGCAGCATGCCAGACAGAGAGAGCTTGAGGAAATGCAGATGGCTTTTCATAAAGTTTGGAGGTTTTTTCTTTCATTTCAAAATTATCTGGTAATACATGTCACTCACTATAGATGGCTTATCACTGTTTTATCAGATGGCTCATGTGAATACCTACCAGATACTTTTTGAGGGTTTTGGTGTTTTTTTGTAAAGTACCAGATACTTGATGAAGTCAGTGCTGACACTTTTGGATGCTTACCAAACACAAGGAAAAAAAAAAAAAAAATCATGCTCACGCCTCCCTGTGTCTTAATATACAGGATGTAGTGTTTTCATCTCAGCCCATCCGGATGTAATGACTATCTGTTGCTCCAACAAAAAAACATTTAGAAATCAAAATAACTTTTTGGATCTCAGAAAGCACATCTAATAACTTGATGATGGGATGGATGATTTCATCTTTATATTTTATTTGTCCCTTATTAAAAGCCACTCCTTGTTGATAGGTGAAATTCTCAGCAAACTGTCAATGCCATCAACCTGCAGTTAGATCAGGGAACATGGAACACAGCTGACAAGTCACAAAAATAGCACGACTGGAATGCTTTTCTTGTTTCACTTGGACATCAGCAAAATATTTGCAGTTACTGCTGTGCTGATGATCTTGAAGTCTCACACAGTTATGATGAAATTCCCCTTTTTCCTATAAATTCAACATGACAAAATACATTGAGTACTGCCACTCTTAAGGTTAAGTCTAACTAAATTAGAGTAATAAAAATTAGAAAAAAGTAACTCTTAAAAATAGATGAAGTGTAAGTATTGCGGTTCTCAATCTGTCCTTGTGCTGCAGACTTCTTGCTTGATACCGTTAGTGTTCCTTTAAGCCCTTTCCTAGATTCCTGTGCATGCATTCCGTTGCTCTTCATCTCAAGGTGCATAACACCTACATCATAAACTGCAGGAGTTTTTGAGTGATATAGTTTATGTAATACTTTGAAATAAAATGTTTATAACGTTTTGAAAGAGGTCTTTCATTTTCTAATTCAGAGCTAAAAATATTGACATGCCAGAATATTTGACTTTTCTTGGATCTGCCAATGACTGGATATCATAATTGATTCTCTTTAAAGGAGGAATTAATTTCACTTATACAATATAGTTTATACTTTTAGGGGAAATAAAAATTCCAAAAGCCCAGACCAGAACATTTGCATTGAATTTAATTGCTGAGATAATTAATTTCAGTAGTGTTCAGTTCCCACTAAAGATCCAAATTAAAAGAGTTAGGATCCAGGGAACTTGAGAACAGTGACTTTGTGACAGCTATAAGATGATTTTCCTAGCTGCTAGGGAGCTTAGAAGCTCTGTGTCTATGGCAGTATTGCCAAACTGTGTGGTGAACAGGAGACTGGTATGTCCTAATTTCATGGCAAGCTGCCATGCTGTCTGGCAATGAACTGTGGGAAAAAAAGTGCATAATGACATATAAGCTGTTAGGAAGGTAGGCAAAGCTTCCCAAAACATAAAATGAATTCCTCAGAGACAAATTTTTTGAGTCAAATTGTATTGCCACATTTGACAACTGTTGAGAAAAAACCTGTGCATTCCTTTGGCTGTATAGTATCCTTTATTGTCATAAGTCCTATTTGTGGGGATATGGCATGGTAATATCAATTGTCAGTAGAAAGTAATATACCTTCTATGGATTAGTTTCTTTAGTATTCCTGTCACTTAGTACCTATAAAACATCACTGTGAAGCTGGGGGAATAAATATCATTGTGTAATGATGTTCAAATACTGTGGAGATAAGAGCTATATCAAAATTCCAAACTTCAATGGACAGTCCCTTTTGGATAGCCAGAGGGTTTCTGCATTTTTTGTATGTGTTCCCAGTATGTTGGTTCTAAAAATACTTCTAATTTAGCTAGACTTTTTTTTTTAACAGGAATAAGTAACCTGGCAGAGCGAACACCGAGTCATCTTCAATGTCAAGAGCTAAATCAGGTGAATATTGAAATTATCCATACTTTTCTTTTGTTCGTTGCCAATTTGCTATGTTTCACAAGTCGGATCAGAGAGAGGACTTCTGAACCCTACAGAACTGTACATTGATTTAATCACAATACAATACATGGGCACATCCCTCTAATGAAGATACACAACTGTAAGGTGGAATGTTTCAAGTAAGTAGGCTGTGATCACGTCTGCTTAAGACTTTCCGTACATCTTTGTCATAAGCTGATAACGGAAGCATCCGTTAATGTGGATACATCAGTAGAGTTTCATGGCTGCAATATTCCTTCTCGTATAGGGAGTAAAGGAATGAAAACAGTAATCTAATTCCACAAACTCACACACTGCTGAGTCACAAGCCAGGAGCAGTGACTTTTTAAAATATGCTTTATTTTCTTTTTTTTAATGTGACTACTTTATGACCCTAAAACGTCAACACAAAGTATCTTAGTATTGTTGTTTATTTGAAAATAGTCACCTTAATGCTACAGGTATGTACTGCCTTTGCCTTTTTAATAAAGAGGGAGCTTTTATATAGAAACCTATGCCTTTTCAGATTTGTAGAATATATACAGTATCTAAAATGTTTAAGCTCTCCCTCCCTTCCTTCTCAAAGTAGTCGCTTATTGGATAGCTAAGTTATTTTAAGAAAGCTATGAAAGATTATTACTGTTTCTATTGTTCTGGAAAATTACCTTGTTATAGCACTTCAGATATTTATAAAACTACCTTATTAAAAACATAAGAGGTTCTTTAGGGTCAGCAGGAACAGCAAAAAAGATATATGTCTTCTAAAGCTCACTGTAGATGTGAAAATAAACACCCAGAATAAAGGCATGAGCTTACTAGAGAAATATAAGTGATACAGATAATATTCTGCAAAGATCAACAAAATCCCAAATCTGATAAATTTTGTATTAGAAGAAAGATTAAGCAACAAGGAGCAAGACTAGGGTGAAAAATCATTTCTTACATTTAAACTAGAGGAAGAGTTTCATAAACACTTTTTCGTGACTGACTTTCAAGTGTCACAAGTGGGACTGAGCTCTAGACAAGGTTGGGGTAGAGGGCATATACAGAAAGTTCTCCCCTTTTTAATGATCTTAGCATTCTCCCTCTATTTTATGCCTCAAAAGAGAAGAGAGAAATTTTCTTGTATGCTTTTCTTTAACATTGCCAGAGGTCACCTGTAGGACTTCTGGAAGTAGCCCCTCGATGGAATCATTTCCCAGAGGCATGGATCTGTAGTAAAGTCGTGTTTTCCAAGAGATGTTTTTAATTATCCATCAGATCTACTTTATTAGGTTTAGAAAGGTACTCTGAGACTGAAGTTTCCTTTCTTTTAAACTAAAACAGGGGGGATTTTTCCTTCCCTTTCCAAATTTTCCACCCAGAAAAGGCCTGAAAATGAATATCTTCACAATTTTTTCCTAATTCATTTAACTTCTGCTGTGAACAAGGGTGCAATAACAAGAGCCGAGCTCCTCAGATGAATAATTCAAACTAACAAAGCATTATGTCTGTCTTTCTGCATAAACATGCGCATTACTTCAGTCATCTAGTGTATCAATCCTCTTTCGCTGCTTTGAATTAGCATGATTTCAGTCTCTCTATGTGTTTCCTTAAAAACAAGTTTAAAAAAAAGAGGAAAACTGTGTAGTTCAGATTATAACAATCTGGGGTTTTTATTGAAATTGCCCGCTGTCCTTCTCTGCTTACCTCTGGTTAGAGGGAACACCGGTGAACATCGTGTGTCCCTCCTGGACAGAGGCTGGAATGGGGAAGGGGGAGGAGTGGTGGGACTTAGGTATTCGGTTTTGTGGGGAAGGAGAAGTCACTCAGCTGAAAAGAAAGCCCAACACTGAAAGTTTCAAAGTGATCTTGGGATATAAAAGCCCGCAGAATTTGATTTTGGCATTACTTCATTAGGATTTTCCTTCCAGAGAAGTATTAATTTTTTTTAGATTAACTTAACTACAGGATAAATACTGAAGATGCTAAAGGATGAAATCAAGGTTAATTAAAACATTTAAGTCTTTGATTACAAAAGTGATAATTACAGTAGATCAAAGAGCAAAATAACTCTTATTGAATAGCTCCTTATTAGGTATCCTCAACCTTTTATATCAGATCCTTGTCTCTTTATTCCTTTGTGCCTTAGAAAAACAGAGAGAAAGGAAGAAAAGGAAAAAGGAAAAAAAGAAGGAAGGGAGAAAAAAAGTCTTGTTACATCTGTGCAAAATAGCCTTTTCTTCTTTAGGTAACCTGGTTCCATCCTGATATGCTTGTTTATTTGCTTTTCTTCTAAGACACATAGATATTTGCTGTTTACAAGGATCCGGTATAACAAGTATGTGTAGGAAGGCTAAGTCAATTGATATTGTTATATTGTGGTAATGTAGAATTTTGTTTCAAAGGCTGAAATGGGGAGAAGGACAAGCGAATATTTTTGCCAGGACTAGGAGGTAAAGCTCATAGAATAGCTAATAGAGTCTGTGCTGTCAGCTGCAACTGTGACTCTGCAGGAAAAGAACTGTAACCGAGAAAGGCACATTTCTTTTATCTTCCACTTTTTTATTCTCTTTCCCCCTTTATATGTAGTCTGTCTTATAAGACGGCTGGACTAGACTGTAGCAACAGGAGTAAAAGTGCTGCCTGAAACATATTCCCTTCTTTTCTCAGGCAAATTTTCTCTCAAATTCTTGGAGAAAATAGCTGAAAGGAAGGAGGAACAGGAAAGACTGTTAAAATGGAGACTTATTTAAGGTTGTTTTGGGAAGGTTCACCAGGTGGCACTGTTTCATATAGTCAAACACATTTTTTCATAATGAAGAATGTGCTCCTGTTTTGAGGGCTGCCTTAGTGGCTTCGAGATTCAGTTTTTTTTGAGGCAGGTATGGTTGGCAGGCTTGAACGTGCCCTTTGCCCATGCCATCCAAGCTGAAGCGAGCTCTCAGTGAGTGGGTGCCGCCTGGTGTTCAGCTTCCTCCAAGAGGGGCCTCGGTGGCCGGCTGTTCAAGGGCTGCTGCTCAAGGACTTGTGCAAGTAAGCAAGGGATAATAGCACCATTAATGCTGCGGCTCTCTGGAAAATATATCTTGCCCAAAGTACTTCTTTCCATGATCATGGCTTTAAATGACAGGCATAACTGCATTAACGCAGTAGACTTTGCCGGGATGCATATTCCACATAACATCTTGATGATCAACAGCACCATCTCGGGTCAGAAGGACCCATATTAAGCAGGCTGAGATTGATTAGGCAATAGTGTGAAACAGGGAGAATCATTACATTGTGGCCTGACGGGCCTCCACAGGTGTGCCAAGGTCAGTCTCTTCCAAGTTTAGATGAGGACACCAAGGCACTGCTTCGTGGCAGGTGGGGCGCAAGAAAGGTCTGCTGATGATGGGGTAGCCATGGACAAGGGCTCCCAACCCTATGGAGAGGAAGGAGACATCGTGGGGCCCTGGGCTGTTCCTGCCAACATGTCCATACATAGGTGCCTGAAAGAGACTGCAGGAAGATGGGGTCTGTGGGGTGCTGACTGAAAAAGAGAAAAAGCCAGCTTTTCCTGGCAATGCATCGCCTAAATGTTGCCTCTTCACTGTGTCTCTGTGGACGGACTTGAGAGACAGGCAGGTTGTGCTGCTTCAGGTGCCGTCCCTGGAAGACGGATACAGCCTTTTAAAGCACCTGAATGTTTTGCCGCTGTTGTTTGCTGAGCAGCCCAGCTCCAGGTGTGGATTGCTGTAATGTACTTCTGGGGACCTTTTAATTCATCAGGTTGCCCATGCCATCCCCGTGGCTGGGGCCAGCAGCAAGCCTCTCCTGATAGGCAGCAGGCCTGGGGCCAGGCTGGGCATGTGCCGGCCCTGCAGCTGAGAGCCTGGGCCCAGGTCCTGGCCCAGCAGCGAGGCAGCACGGGCTGTCGATGGAGCCATGGCCTGCAAGCTGGCCTGGCTGGTGGCCTCCCTGCTGCCGCACCCACGCTGCCTCTCTCAGCCCAGGGGCTGCGGGCTCAGCCACCACCATCGCGGGGGCGCCCGGATCCAGGGCCTGGCACACTGCGGGTGCCCTGCCTAGCTGTCGCAGCGCCCTGGGGAAGTCCAAAGGTTTGGTACAGGGAGTGCACGTCTTGGGTTCTGTCAACAGCTGCGTAACTGCCTCCTGCCTGCGTCGCCTTGTGCCTGAAGGAGTGGCTGAGGAGAAGGCTGCTCTGCAGCTGGACGGGCCCCTGACGACGTGGTAGGTGGGGGCATAATATCTTTTGTGCTGGGGTTTTCTTGCAAAAGGTTTGACGTGCCTTCAGGGTGTCCCGTTACGTTGCACGCACCAGGGGAAGTCAAAATGTTGTGGCCCTGAGTAGCCATCACCTTGGAGCAAAATGGCTGGCTTGTCCTGGCAGCGTGCATGTCTGTATGGACACTGTCATTTAAACCCTGTGCCCATTGCCTACACTTCAAAAATTACATAGACTTCAGAAAACAGCTAAGGGATTGGGCTGAAGAGCTTGGCTGTGATCACAAACTGCAGTGAACTTGGGCCCTTTCACATATGGAGGGAGAAGAAAGAAGGGGGAAAGAAATACTGCATTTCTTGCTTGTTTAGCTGATGCGTAAAATGCTACAGCTTGAGAAGTATTACATTTTGCTGTCTTCATCGTAATTAGCTGTTATTGTTTATTTGCTAAATAGCTGGAATAGCATTTTGGCAGAAGGGGCTGAGAGCATTTTTCAGCTGTTTCTTTTGCTGCACCGTATTCTTAGTCAATTAATTTTAGTCTTTCTGTATGTTACAGCTAATATTACAATATTACCAGAATAACAGTGCTTTCTCTGATATCTTTAGTATTATAAAATTAAAAATGATTAGAAGTGAAAAGGGCATTTTCCATTAAATTCTTCATTATCTTTTGTAGAAACAAGTGAATTAGTTTTGAAATCCATTGCTGTTATTTCATGAATGAATATTTTACGTCGTCAGTAGGCAAATAGTTTTTCTTCTGTTTTTCTATTAATTCCTATAAATGTGTCTTTGAATTTTAAAGTGGGTCTTTAATTTTATTTTTTATCTAAAATATTATTTTGACTTAAAATTTTGAATTGCAGCATTTTAGGGAAGATTTCCAAGATGTTTATGAAATTAGCTTATAAAATGGTGTTACAGATACAAGCTTTTTAGAGTATGGCTTTACATGGTGAGTTTCCAGAAAATCAGCCCTCTGGCTGCTCTTCTGATGAATAGAGTGTGAAAACATGCCTGGTTTTCTAACTCTGCCAAGTTTAAAAGTTGCTGTTGAGTAAACAGGCTTCCTAATTTTCCTTTAGCTGGACAGTTGTATATACGTATTTTTGATGCAACTATTGATTCAACTGAAATTTTACCTACACTCAATTTCATTTCACCAGAAAATACCAGAAAAATGAAATCTTAATAATTTGTTGTTTATTTTATGTATGTTTTGCATATTTTTGAATATTGATTATAGAAAATAGAGGAATGTGGATAATATTATAATTTTCCTTTTCCAAGCTAAATTAGCTACTGTGCTAAATTAATTATATGCTCAAAGAGCTTCCAAATTGATCTATCTTGCTGGGGTGGCACTGAAGTAATAAAAAGCATTTGACTCCTAAGACTTCTCTTTACTTATTTTAAAAGATAAGGCAATCTGTATACATGCATTTATTGCCCAACTTGCCACTTTTTAGTTTGGTCAAAAATTGGTTTGAGGTTTTAATAGTCTTAATTTTTCTCCAAGTATGGTTAAGGAACCTATTTTCTAAGTTCAGTACACTGAGATCAGTAGTGTTCCTTCTCTTACAACTGATACATGAGCTTGAGGTTTTGTCTTAACTTCAAGGGAACTTTTAGGAGCAATTTTTTTTCCATTTTTTTTCTAGTGTTTTCTTTTTCTGGGTGGATTTGTTAATTCTAAAATTGTGAATGATGGGTTTCCTCTGGCATATGAATATGTCCACATTTTCTGTGACAGGTAAAATCTCACATCATTCTTTCAAGTTTTCTGCTAAATTTTAGACACACAAGTGAACTGTAATAACTGTGTTCTCTTTCATTTCAATTTGATTTTGATTGGGTACCCCAGCTCCTCTTGATACAAAGTATTAAAATTCTTCGCTGCTTCTTATGACAAGGTGTATGACCTTTCTCTTTTCTCGCATTATTATTCATCCTTCTTTGATATCATTGGCATGTTATTTTTAGTGCTCTGACATTCCTGGCATTCTGCCATGTTCTTCACGCTTTTGACCCAGAAATGTTGGAAAGGGATGCATATTTTCAAAGAAGTTTGTTCCTACAGGAAAGGTAAACACAGTGTTTTAAAGAAACTACTTTTCTTCTGCTCTTTAGGCTCTTGGTTTGCTTTGTTATTCTTTTCCCTAGGAACAATTAATTTTGATTTATGCAGTCACCTGGTGGATAGTAGTTTTGAAAGTAGCTATGGACTGACAGGCTGCAAGGTAAACTCACATCAGAAGTCATTGTGGCATAAAACCCGAGTTAAATCAGATTGTGTGTTCTTTAGTAGTACTCCAAACAACAAAGTTCATTGTGATTGGTGTGATATAAAATAATTTCAGATCCAATGCTTAATATAAAAGTCTCTAGTTTTTTGATGTGACAGACACATCTGAAAAATCTGAACAATATTTCTTTAGTCTGTGTCCTTATGGAACAAAGAAAAACTGTTTCAAATATTTTAGATAATCCCAAGACAAATTATTTTAGGGAAGGATAAATGTCAAGCACACATTTTACATGAAACAATTAATAGAAAAAAAATCTTTGTCTCATAATCCTGTTCTGCCGTTTTCCACGTGTTTGAATGCAACACAAAGGTCCATATTTGAAGTATTGTTGCAGATATGAAAATCTTTATAATGGATGGACTTTTTCCATGAAGTGTAGATCACTGCATAGTGATTGCTGGCTATAATTTTATCTGTGCAATGTCCTGTTAATGGACAAGTGTTGGTTGCTTTTTTTTTTTTCCTGCTAATTGAAAAGGATGGATTCTTTAAACAAGCATAATAATGTGCACTGATTATTAACTGCATACTCTAGAAAGGCTTGCTAACACATACAAGTTAAATTGCCGTCGACATTTTTGATGCCTGGTTCCTGGAAGAGATCTGAAAACTCAACAGTCCAGTGTCCTTAATTTATGCATGGGGCCATTAAGTTGTGCAAGGAAGGCAATGCCATGAACTGGCAGAGGTTTGCATAGAGTTTCTCAACAGAGACATGTCTGCATTTCTACCGTACTCTGAGATTTAGGCATCTAAATTAGGTCTGCACCTATGTCCAATCTATGCCTAAGAATTCATATCAGTAATAACCTTTGACAGATGTGATAATTCACGGACCATAAAATTCCTGCTTAGGAGGAGTAGGAGATGATGTGCACTACTTGACTGCTTAAAAATCTAGAGGCTAGAGCATTTGCCCGGCCAGTGGCTGGTTCACATTAAACTGCCTCTAGATAAAAATCTGAAGTAAATCTGAGAGGAAGATCTTTACTTAAAGATACCTTTTTTCCCCTGCTGTGTGCCCTGTGCTACCTTTTCCATACTCTTTCTAACAGCAGGGATTTTGCATTCTTTGCTATACAATGAGCCAGCTTGGAGAAGAGGGCCGTCCACTGGTTCTAACCTCTAACTTGCCAGTTAGCAAATTCCCTAGCAAGGTATATTCAATGAATTTAAATGCTCACTGGCTGAGATAGCATGTCTTCCACTTTCTGAATGAGTCAGTTCGCTTCTGAGATACTGAATAAGGCAAAATGACAGCATCTGTTTTCGTGCCTATGTTAAAAGACAAAAGACAATGAGAATGCATTTTGTGACTGACCTACACCTGGTCAGATGTTTTGGGCATGTTCTAACCTCAGGGATTCAGGTAATTGTCCATATAACTTCTGGCTCTCAATGGGACTTAGGTGTTTAAAGCTGCGTACGTGGCACCTCAGCCAGAGTTGTGGTGGACTTCTGTGCACTGGGGATGTCCAGATGCACAAGGAATCACAGATTTCTAAGGGCTGCCCTATGGGTTCACATCTCCTCTGTAATTTGGATGTAGTTTACCCTGAATGTGTGTGAACGCTCCTCTTTTAATCAGCTAATTCAGGCTGTGTTTCAGTGCAACGCTTCTCAGTGCAATACAGCATTTCACCAGATTTGCTCGAGAGTTCAGTGGCTAAATGAATTGTCAGAACAGCATGCACTGTACAGAAAATTCCAGTACTAAATATACAACTTTAACATGGCCCAATAAGAGGGCTTTTTAATGAATATTCTGTGGACAATTAGTATTGCTTGAAGAAGACCCAGGCAAGTCTGACTTGGGACTCTGACTGCTCTCTAAGAGGGAGGATAAACCAGAAATGTATGTCACTTTTTATTATCAACTGTTTAATTCACCAAATTAATTCATTTAAACTAGTCAGCTAATATGGACCAGTAGGACAGAATTCAGACCCTGTCATATATTGTATGAAACCCTTGTTCCTTCCTGCACCTGTTGCTACTTTTTTAGCCTTAGGACAATTATGACTTTGTTACTGAATTTCTCTTTATATTTGGAGAACACTTTTTTTGCAAGCTCAATAAATCTCAGATGGTTTTCAAATTGAATTATTTTTTGTAAGATTAATTAAAAAAAACATATCCATTTTTCATTCAACAGTAACAGTATCAGGAAGATAAACCTAGGTGATTTATACAGGTCTTTTATTAAACTGTTTTCCAATCCTCCCATTGATTGATGGTTTAAAAAATATTTGTCTCAAGTTCCTTGCACTTACAGATAAGATAACATGCATTCCTGTATTGAGAAGTCATACAGGAGGATTGTGACATACAGTGTTACCAAATGTTCTGACAGTAATTTATTGTCTGAACAGTTATTTGCCTTTGATTATTTTACTGTGCGTATATCACTTAAGACACCTTAGTAATAAGGAGTCTACTGTAAGCAGTGTCCTTAAAGTACTATTAAACGCTTATTTTTATCTCTAGATTAAAAGGGTAATTAAAGACTATACTATAATCTTGCAAAACAATGATACGTAATTCCTGACCAGTTGAAGTTCTTTATCAGTACATTATGAATGTCCTCCAGTCATCTGACTGGAAAATATCTTTAGGTCTGATCCAGATTTTGGAAGTTNACTGCAGACTTTGACTTACAGATTGCAGAAATGGAAAAAAATTTTTGTAATTAATGTCACCTGGTGAATGAACTGGGTTTTGTTGCTTTTCCCCACTTTCATTAACTGTTTCAAGTGGAATATCCTATCTTGAGTTAATTTCTAACTTTTCTACAGCTTTTTTTTCCCCTTTTCGCTGGAAGATGCGCTAGTTCAGATACTTGCCTTAACTTACACACAAGGAAAATTGTTAACAGTATTTGTTTTTTAAGCTTTTATGTTACAAAGTACCTGAAATTTGCTTCGTTGCTTCTGCGTCATACTGTCTTTCCAAGACTATTACAGCAAAAAAAGGGAAAATTTGACCCAATCTTTCTACTTACATGATAGCTCTGTATTAATTCTTGGAATCTTTTTTTCTAATGAAAAGCGCTGCTGCACCAGTGTAATGAACAGCGAGAGAATGTTGTTTTAATGTGAACTATGGACTTATAAAAGATCTTATTGGTGGCTCTCTATACAAGGGGTTTCTTCCATAATGGTTACGAATCCGAATAAAGACTTGTCTGACAGAACATGAAGGTTTAGCCTCTTCTAACCTGGGTGGCCATGCCATTCACTTTTAAACAGGAAATTAATGATTCTCGTCTATGTTTTAAATCTAGAATTTGTTACTTAACACGCTGTTATTTCCTCCTTGGATCCTTGGCCTTGCTTTTCTTTTAAAAAGATATAATGGGGGTAAAATAAAAGACTGAAGCATAATAAAATGTTTAAAAGATTCTAATTTATCACCTTATACCTGATATTATATGACATTTTCTTCAGAATTATGAAAAGATTATTGTAGAACAGGAGATGATTAACCTAACTGTTGGGTTTGGGTAATGACCGATTAATATATTTTCCCTGAAGATCTTTTTATTCCTGCAGCTCTTTCAGATATATGTGGTATTGAATAACTGCATAATAAAGATATTTCCAGTTTAGATTTTGACATCACTTAAATGACTTTGTGTACATATTATTTCTTTAAGTAATAGAAGCAGATTTTTTTTTAATGCTTTCTTTATGGGTAAATCTGTGACAATAGTTAACAGGAATTTAGTAAACTGAACAGACTGTGCTGAAACTTAGAAAACAACTGAATTGATCAAAACTAAACCTGCCATGAAAATCTTTTATTTTGCAGCATTCTTCCTACTTACAGTAAACCAGAATTTTTGTAGATGGTATTTTTTATAGCATGGAANGTCACTGAAGATTTCAGACATAGCAAACCATGTAACAGGATATAAAGCAACCAACATACACACACACACACGCACACATATATATATATATATATAAAAATATTATTGACCCACAAAAGCAAAATAGTTTATAAGGCAGTGAGGTTGGCAGGTGAGGGAGAGAGATTACTCTCTAGTATGTAGATTACCTTGGGTAGACAAACACAGTGGATTTGTTTTTCATAAGACTCAACTATGATTTCCATTACATCCTTCTGCAGCTATGTTTACGACGTCATTAGTGATAACATTATTGATGACATTGTTTCTTTTTATAGGGGGGGGGGGAGTGTGGTTATTGCATTCGTATTTTTCTGTTTTATATCCATATCAAATGTTATCTTGAAAATAGCTGTTCTTGAAGTCAACACTGTGCAGCTTCAGAATTCACCACTGCAAATCCATTACACTTCCTTTTTTCCAGTCAGTTTGATCTCTCTGGGAAAGTATGTCATGCATCTTTATAAACAACATGTTCTGCTCTGTGGAGATGTGTGTAGTAAAAAAAAAAAAAACAACACAAAACAAAGCAAAAACCCAACATGGATTCCCTATGTAAAAATACTTTCCAGTTGGTGAGCTTTCTCCATAGTTATGTAAATTAAATTTGGCAAGATTTTTGTGACAGCAACAATGCATTCATGTTGACAGTCATTTCAAGATTAGAATTGTAGGTAATTATCCTGTAGATTTTACTATATGGTGCCATGTCTTGATCTGAGACACAAAGTCACTCACAGTGAAATCCACCTGCTTATAAATATTGATGTTCCCAACATGACTTGTCAGATTGGTGATGAGTACAAACTCTTTCTTATAATCCAGCAAATTATTGAACAACATAAGTTCACTGTTGTTTATCTTGCCAGCTTTGTTGTGATCAATTGCTGTATACCAGATGTCAGCTGCCAAAGCAATGCATTGAAGTCATCTGTGATGAACAGTTTGCCTGCCACAGGATCTGTGCCAGTGTTGCAATTAAGGCTGTTGAACTCTTCCCCCCCACCCCCCCCTTAGTGTATTTGGGCTTTTTTTTGCAAGTTCCAGTGACAATGATGTTGAACTTGCCATGTAATGGTAGCAGTATTGGCCTGAGATTCCTGCCTGGTGATTTTTGGTTTGGATTTTTTTTACTAGACTACATAACTTTGTAACTGCAAAGTCTGTAAGGTTTTTGGCATTGCCTGGGCATGGTCTCTGTGTCTGGATTCTAGAGATGATTAGTCCAGCTGTGTCTTCCTAGATCCTGTTTCAGTATTAGTATGTTTCTACAATCTTCACAATACCCTTTACTCCATTGTTGGGGGGGGGGGGGGGGGGGTGTTTTTTTTT
>WAAD01012729.1:54730-72199 GCA_013389945.1 Fregata magnificens
CTGCTGCTTTTTTGTTTTGTTTTGTCCTTCACTTATATTGCTATGGGTATGTTGGTACTGATTGTTTGTTATATTTTGAGCCATCACCAACCCACTTCAGGTCTCAGTAGGATCATGTACATTTTGTCTGTAAGACACACACACACATATATATACACCTATTTTTTTTCTTTTGCTTACAAGGCAAACTGATTGTGCCTGAATCATACCTTCTTTTACAAAACAATTTCAGCTTAGTATCTTCAGTATTCAATTTTTTTTGTTAGTAAATATGAGGAGCAATATTGAAGATCTTCATGTAACCTTATCCATTTAATCTAATCTATTTCCTCTGTCTAAACTGAAACTGACACTGTTCTGAAGGGCAACTATTGTGCTGTCCAGAAACTGCTACACTTAATATGATTAGAGATTTTAGGAACATTTAGAGGTTAAAAAAAGGTGGAGCAATACAACTGTAAGGATTTGGGGTCATTGAATTGGACAGTGAATACTGAGATCTATCTCACTAAAGGGATAAGGAAAATATGCTGAGTACTCCTCCAAGAGCTATTCTTTCAGCAAGTGGAATGATGTACGTGTTAACTATCATCCAGATCATACAAAAAATTCCACATTAGCACACGGACAGTTGAGGAAAGCTTCTGAATGAATCGCCTGAGTTTTTCTGCTGCAAACCTCCATTGTTTGGAGGTTTTCCTGTCTCACTGCTGTGCTTCAGCTCTTGACCCCCTGGTGAATCTAGATTTACAAGCCTATTCCTGTAGACAGATGTGACTCGGTCAGGTTACTTCCTCTCCTTCCTAGCAGTCCTTTGTTATCCTCCAATGAAGTACCACAATTGAGGAAGCCAAATTCTTGTTGATGACACCAGCTCTGCAACCAGGTGTTTGCCAGCTGATTGCATCAGCTCTGAGCAAGGCCTTTCCAGCCTATGGGGAGAGCACCACCTGGAGAATCCATCTTCCTTCCTGGGCCCCCAGCCCCCCAAGACTTCCTTTGATCTGCTAAAATTTTACGTGGCTGTATCACTGGTGCTTACTTGGATAAGCAGCAAAAGGTATACAGCTTCCTCCTCCTCTCCTATCTGGAAACAGAAGCAAAAGCTCAACAATAACTGCGAGGTGTATATGGCTTTGTTGAGTCCTACTAGCACTTTGAGAGATGTTGTATGGCATATTTGAACATTCTAAACCAGGTGTCTTTCTTGAAGAAGTGACTGGGGGCTCTGTGAAGAATAAGTTTGAGGATGATGTGACTACAGAAAAGTTAAAGCACCACTTCTCCCAGTTAGGGCATCCAAATGCCAAAATTAGGCTGGTTTTTTTGTTTGTTTGTGGCGGGGTGGTTTGCAATACTTGCTATATTATTGCAGTGAGCATCATATGTTTAACTGAAACATACATGTATTATCTGTCCATCCAATTTTCATATTGCAAACAAGTTCCTCATTCAATATGAAATACTGTTAATAACCAGCTTCTTGTTTGACAAGGTTATATTAATTGAACTGTATTATAGGGAGAAGGAAGACTCACAGAAACTTGAACTAAAAAAACAGGGAGTTCTGGCAGGTCATTTGGTAAGGCTCTCAAGTTTAATATTTTTTCAGAACTCCTGAAACAGAATAGTTCTATTTAAAATTGATTGTGTTTTTGTTGCTATACCAAAGAAATATTCTGATTTTTTTTTTTCATTCTGGAAGGAGATGTAACTTCATAGCTTTAATAGGTATATGTGTTAGCATGTTAAACTTATTTAAGTGTATATATATTTATAAATAAAATATTCCAGCTTCCACAGCAAAAAGAGATAAATAAGAGGTATTTTAATAACATTGCAAGAGCTGCAATACGTACAACTGAACCAGTTGCTGTTCGGTGTGAAGGGAGAATAAATGAATAGAATAAATGTGTCAGAAGTAAAAAAAGAAGTATAGTACTGAACATAATTTTAAAAATTCCTGATATCCTAACCTGCTAAGAGAAAATAAGATTCCACAGCACAAAACCAATATCTGCTGGCAAAATTAAACATTTGTACTTACAGATATGGGGAAATGAACATTGATTAGTGTTACAGGTAATAGGCTGGTAAAAATATATATATGCACATGGAAGAGGACCAGTATCTGTATATTTCACATAAGATACATGGGAACCCTGGACCAGAAAGAAACAGTCTGTTTAAACTGTTAGACTTAAATGATAGAGATAACATTTTTGAAAGCAGTATGAGAGCCTGAAGAGATAATATAAAATCCCAGTGAATCCTCTGTAGTCCAGATTTGAGTCCCTCTGCTCAAGCAAGAAGAAAGTCTTAATGCCAGTGATGACTTTCTTCCAAAAAAATGAGACCACTGTATTTCCTGGGGGCGGGGGGCGGGAGTTAAGCAAAATAGAAAAGTGCATTGCTTTTGCTCATATAATGGACTGAGACTGAAGAAGCAATCTAAGAAATATAGTTGGAATTGAACATAAAAAAATTATTAAATTGTATTTTTTGCTTTTGAAGTAGAATGATGTGCTGTAAGGTATTAATGATCTAGTAAGTAATAATCTCTTCTTTCTAACTTGAAGTTTCAGCTGCTGGAGGGTAAACAAAATATTCCCTGAAGCATGTTAAGAACATCTTAAACTCCATTGGAAGGGGACATTGTTCTCTGTATAGCCTTGTAACATGGAAATGTCTCCAATTAAATCCATCAGAGTTGAATTTAATATGACAGGGGTGAATAGCTGAAATCAAACACTTTAAAAGTGATGCTGTGATGTTGACATATCAGCTGACATGGCAAGCATCCTATCTGTGTTCAGCTGGAGCCCAAACCTTACAAATTATTCCAGTACAGCTGTTTTGTATCTGATTCACCTAAAAGGAGGAAGGGAGGAGTCGTTATCTGTTTCTTGTATAAATTTGTGACTGTAGAATTGTGGAATATCCTGAGTTGGAAGGGATGCATGAGGATCATTGAGTTCAACTCCTGATTCCAGTGGTGTCCAAACACTCCAGGACTGGGGCTGTGACCTCCTCCCTGGGGAGCTTATTCCAGTGTTTGACCACCCTCCCAGTGAAAGACTTTTTCCTAGTATCCAATCTGATGAAATGGTGTAAAGCAGGTGGTAGCCTCAGAGATCCAATTATGTAATATACATTTATCTAAATGACTACTAGGTATCTGGAACAGCAAATGCAAGGGTTGCACAGGCTACTCAGAAAATAAATGGACAAAGGTCGAATGCACTGCTAAGATGGCTTACAGTCATTCCCAAAACTTGGCCCTCAGCCTTGGTTCAGTTGACAGGCTTCGACAGGACATGGTGTCTGTGGTGAGAACACTGGAGAAAGGAAGCAAGCACAAAGGTAAATCAGCTCAGCCACTCTTACAGAAGGCAGTCTCCTCAGCAATGCTTAAGCCAGCTACTGGATATCAGAAAACATAGGTACAGGCCAGAGAGAGATGGAGGAATAGAAAGTTTAATGATAAGGCAAGATGTTAGCTTTTAGAATGGAAATAAATGGAGAGGAGGGAAAAACTTTAATTTTTCCCAGTGCTTGGTAGATAGAGGGACATGTTCCAGGGAACCCGTTGTCAGTATTGAAGGAAGCCCTGCATATAAAACTTAGAAGTCAGAGCCCTTTTAACCCCAATCTGGATAGTCTTATATATTTTATTTTCATTTCACACTTGATTACTCTGTAGTAGTTATAAGGCTGTTAGTCTTATGTTTTGTTTGGGGTTTTTTTTGGTGTTTGTTTTTGGTTGGTTTGTTTGGTTGTTTTTTTTAAGCAAATAGTATCCTGGAGAAAAATTCATTGAATGGAAATAACATAATATCTTGGTATATTTTCTCTATCTTTGGTCCTATCTCCAAACTGCTAATTGCTGACTTGTGCTTCCATCAAATACATGAAATCTGTACATATCACAAATTATATTTTTATCAAGTATCTTCATATAATTTTAAAATTATTGTTTTGTATCAAATCATTAAAAATATTGACATAAGTTATGTCTATCCTGTTACATTAACTAAAATTCAGTTTTGACCCCAGACTTTCCCATTGCCCATGCTTCGTATCTGTTGCTTTGACTTTGTAATGAGCTAGTTCACTCATCTGACAGGGAAAATCTTACGGCATAAGCTGGGATCACAAGTCATGCTTTTGCAAACATAAGTTCTGCAAATTCTCTTGGGTGCATGGGTGATGATGTGTTCTTCAAACAGTGTACAGTTTTTTCTTTTATTGGAGCAACACTGTCTAAGGATAGTGTTGAAATTGCGATTGTAAGAAACATCTCTGCAAGGTTATCAGCGCGGGTAGAGTGATGAAGGCAGACTCATCCAGCAGACTCTGAGGATATAGTCAGCTCTTTACCTTTGTGTGTTCCAGACGCAAGTGCAATAGTGCAGAGTTTCTAGAATGTGGTTTTCTGCCACAGTTGCCTGTCACTGGTAACCTCCACAGAAAATTCTGAGCCGAGCTGATGTCGGTGGAGGGGGAGGGAGGAACATTGCCTTCTGTATGCAGGAATGCTGAAAGGCTTTGGAACATATATAGTATAAACATGTAATCTGAAATACATGAACCAGAAATAGTAGCAAGTTTCAACGTGTTGCAGAAATACTGTGTGGTCTTGAGCCATAAGGTGGCATAACTTATTAAAATGTAAATTCAAGCAGAGTTGCAGCAGTAGCTTAGGTGCTCTTATCTAGATATGTGCATATGTTAGACAATGGGCTAAATTATTTTGCATCTGATAGATTGCTTATACAGTAGAATGTACGGCTCCATGATCAGTTCATTTTCATTACTTTCTCTGACACTTTCTGGATAATGTGAAAGAAAAACAGTTTCCATTTACTAAAGCAAGTTCAATAAGACAAAGTGACTTAATCTTACTTATTGATTTATTTTGTGGAGTTTCAAATTAATATTTCCATTCAAGTATTTAGAGTTGAACTTGCAGATAGAGGGAATGAAAGGTTCTCTTCAATCCCAGCAACTAAATGCATAATACAGATACACGGACAAGACCATTTAATGGCAAAAAAAGAGCAGATTCCTAACTTCTAGTTTGATAAGTATTGACTCTCTTATTTTCCCACTAGTGTCTCCAGAATATTAGGAATATTTGCCTCAGCAATATAGATATAATTTGCTAAAGTATCACAAATCCATCATAATATCTTTTCTGCTACCATAAGGCAAAAGACTTGTAGTAATAAAAATCTCTCTCTCTCAATACTCTTTCAGTAGTTTCTTAATAGTAGCAATTCATTTTAATTTTCTTAAGTTTAATGCCCAACCATAGCATTCTGAATATATGCATTTTAGAATTATTAAATGAATATCCTAAAACTAATTTTGAATAAGCCCTGATAGCACTTAATTCAATAACAGGTAGAATCCCCTTAAAAATCCAAATGCAATTAATTACTGCTGTGATAGAGTAGTCAATGCTTTATGATCTTAAGACGTTTTATAGTAAGGTAAGATGATCTGTACATTTTATGGAGATTTATCATCCTCATTTACAAAGAATATATGCAGTATTTTTTCACCTGATTCAACTAAACCAGCTGAGTGATCCTGAAATTTAGGTTAATTAAGTTATAAATGATTTTCTACTGACATATGGTTTCTGTGGAGTTGTGAAACTAGGTGTAATGTCAGCAATTTTTTGTGATTAAAAGGAGTTTCTCGAAATGAAGACAAACTAGTCCTTGCACAAACAAATTACAACTATTGGGTTTTTTAGTTCCTTTCTAATTGAAGTTATCTGAAGGTTTTTTTACTTATCTTGCAACCAGGTTAAAAAGATTCATAGTAGTCTTTTGTAAAAAGCCACAAAGACCAAAATAGAAAGGAGCAAACAGATTATTAACGACCAGAGTATCTGCCTGGTTGCTACAAAGATGCATAGGAGTATTCTCTTCACCTATAATATCAGTTTGCACTGACAGATGCTTGTCTAATTTTTAAATGGTTATGACACTTCATATTCCCTGTAATCCTTCAGTTTGTTTAGAAGTTTACGTTTGCTCTCTGTGTTATTTCCTTTGTCTAAGAAAAAATGTGATCATTTGTTATTCAGAAGATTGTAAAGAACTTTCTATTTGAGGGTGTTAAAATGAGATCTTGTAAGCATATGTATAACTTTATTCACACTAATAGAAATTATTTGCTACAGGGGACTTTAAGTCACTCAAGATAATTTTTCGGTCTGCTCTGAAACAGAATTTAGTGCATTGGAATTCCATGCCCACAGAATTTTGTAGGTTTCAAACAATGAAATCACCTAGGAGATAGAAAATATTCTTTAATACATAATTGGTTTTATTTTCTGGTTTATTAATTTGTTCTTCCAGAATTCTTGTGCTGTCTACTCTTTGTTCAAATCCTAGCTGACATTTAAGGCAATCAACCACTACCTCCTTTGTAAAAGGAAGTCATGTTATCTTTACGCCGATATTATTCTGCTTTTGGAAGACAAACTGGATCTTCTTGCTGTCCTTAGGAGTGTTTCCAATATGTCTATAAGAAGGATATAATAATATATAATGGGTTAGCCCTGGCTAGCAGCCAAACATGCACTTACGTACTTGCTCACTCTCCCTCTCAGCAGGACAGGGGTGGGGGAAATAGGAAGAACAAGAGTGAGAAAACTTGTGGGTTGAGATAAAGGCAGGGAGGTCACTGACCAATTACTGTCACAGGTAAACCAGCCTCAGCTTGGGGAAATTAATTTATTGACAATTAAAATAAATATTTAATTACTGAGTAAAGTAGTGAGAAGCAAAAACTAAACAAACATTTGCACACTTAAGAAAACCATCTTTCCTTTCACTTTCCCAGGCTCAACTTCACTCCCATGCCCATCTCTACTCCAAGCACCTCTGCTCCCCTCCATTATCACTGCAGATTATGCTCTGTCCCTTCAGTGAGGCAACAGGCAGCACAGGGGTGGGAGATGCGGTCAGGACTAGTGGTTTCTCTCTGCTGCTCCTTCTTTCTCTTCCTTTTCTTCTGTTCTAGTGCAGGTCCTCCACAGGCTGCATTCCCTTCAGCGAGTACCTGCTCTACTGTGGGTTCTCCATGGGCTACAGTTCCTTCAGGACATACGTGCTCTGGTGTGGGCTTATCCATGTGCTACAGTGTCTTCAGGGGTGTACCTGCTCCAGTGTGGGCCCTCCGCAGGCCACAGTCCCTTTGTGGCATGGGGGTGGGGGGTGGCCTGCTCTGCCATGGAGCACTTCCCCTCCCATGACCTTGGTGTTCCCTCTGCTGTTTCTCACTCTTGTTGTTCCCTCCTCTTCTTTTTGTCCACTGTTTTTTGGCTTTTCTTAAATATGTTTTCACAGAGGCACCACCAGCGTGGCTGACAGGCTCAGCTGTGTCCCGGGGTGTGTCTGTTGCAGAGCCATCTGGAACTGGCTGTGTGCGGCAGCCCCTGGCTTCTCCTCACAGAGGCCACCCCTGCAGCCCCCCTGCTACAAACACCTTTCCACCTACACCCTGTGCAAGCATCTTAAAAAAAAATTGCTTAGAAAGAGGGTATGCATATACAAAATATGTTCTAAAACTCTTCCCTAAGGTTGTAAAGAAAACTGAGTATGTTTCTCCTGGTTTCCAGATGAGTACTATAACCACTAGCCTGAGGGGAAATGAATGTTCTGCTTTCAGATGCAGTTGTAAAGTGTTGTACTTCCAATATGCAATCATTCTTTCAAAGTCTATTTTTAGTAGAGGGTTCATTGCTATGAATCTTGAATTCAAAATGGTAGCAAAGTGCCTAATTTTGGCTAGAGTTTAAGACAAATTTCAGTTAACAGTGTTTCCAATTAGTTAGTGATAGACAAGATTTATTAGCTAGGGTTCATGCGATGGTAACTATAGTTATGTTAGTACAACTCTAAAGTGTTTCTCTCAGAAGTGGTTCAAGAGGAAAGTAGAGCAGGTAAAAATATCTTCCCAGACCACAGTCAGTTCCTAGATTTCTCTGGTCATGCAGAAACTTACGTGGTAAAGAAAATCGGACTTTCTGAGACTAGTGTCTTCCCATTTAATTTTTGGTCTGTAGCTCACTGAAGGAAATCCAAGGTTTTTTTCATTAATTTAAGGGCACTGCTGCAACTTGCACAAAGCTTTGATTTCTGGTTTATTTCTTGGTCTCTTCTAAGGCCAAAAAGGTATCTTCTAAAAGCGCTGAGCCTTTTGTATTATTCTAAGGAATGGTACCAGTGCTCATCATGCTTATAGTTTTCTGTTATTTAACATGGACATATTGAGAATGCCCTACTTAGCCAGACCACTCATCCATCTAGCACAGTATTCTGTGTGCAGAAGTAACACAGGGACTCTGTTGCCCTCGCACTCTGCCAGCATCGACAACTGTTGTGTTAGGGATATTTGAGACTGTCACTGACTAATCTTTTTTGTATGCCTGTTGTCCAATAATCTAATTCATATGTCAAACTGCTGATAGCGTCTGCCTCCACGAGCTTTTGTGTCTGCAAATTCTACTGTCTGCTATGTAAAGAAATATCTTCCTTTATCTCTTTTCATCTGATCCTCTACTACTTTTATCAAGGACTCACTGGATCTTGTATGCGAGCACCAGCTGTGCATAAAATGCCTCTTGTCTTCATGATTTTGTAAACATTGATCAGCATTTTTTCTCCAAACATAGGAGTCCCAGCCATATTAGTCTTGCACAGCAGCTGCTCCATGCCTTTGATCTCCTCTCTAATTCCAGTATACTCTTCCAGAGATGCAAAAGCAGAACTACATGCAGCGTTCATAATGTGGGTTCACCAAGTTTTTATATGGTAACGGAATGACAATTTTTGTGGTTTTTTCAAAACCTTTCATGTTGATGTCCAACATGTCATAGGCTTCTTTGCCAGATGCTGAACACTGAGCTGAAGATCTCCAAAAACTCTAAAAAGTGATTTAAAAAAAAAAAAAATCTCTTGAACTGTAACAGCTAGTTCTGAGGTCAGTATTGCAGAGGTGTGGCTCCGTTTATTTTTCACTATTGAAACTGATGTATCACCTTTTTGTCTGCTTATTCGGTTTTGTAAGGTCGTTCATCGTTTGAATGACATTTGATTATCCATTCACAAATCTTGAGATATCATACAATCATTTAGGTTGGAAAAGACCGTTAAGATCAAGTCCAACTGTAAACCTAGCACTGCCAAGCCCCACTAAACCATGTCCCTAAGCGCCACATCTACACATCCTTTAAATATGTCCAGGTATGGTGACTCAACCACTTCCCTGGGCAGCCTGTTCTAATAATGCTTGATAACCCTTTCAGTGAAGAAATTTTCCTAATATCCAGTCTAAACCTCTCTTGGCGCAACCTGAGACCATTTCCCCTTGTCCTATCGCTTGTTACTTGGGAGAAGAGACTGACACCCACCTCGCTACAGACTCCTTTCAGGTAGTTGTAGAGAGCAACAAGATCTCCCCTGAGCCTCCTTTTCTCCGGGCTAAACAACCCCAGTTCCCTCAGCTGCTCCTCATAAGACTTGTGCTCTAGACCCTTCACCAGCTTTGTTGCCCTCCTCTGGACACGCTCCAGCACCTCAATGTCTTTCTTGTACTGAGGGGCCCAAAACTGAACACAGTACTCGAGGTGCAGCCTCACCAGTGCCGAGTACAGGGGCACGATCACTTCCCTACTCCTGCTGGCCACACTGTTTCTGATACAAGCCAGGATGCTATTGGCCTTCTTGGCCACCTGGGCACACTGCCAGCTCGTATTCAGCCAGCTGTTGACCAACACCCCCGGGTCCTTTTCTGCCAGGCAACTTTTTCGATTTACGTCCTCTTCCAGGACATTGATTACACATTGAATAAAACTAGTCCCAGGACCAGCCTCTGTTGGACACCACAGCTGACTCTTCTCCATTCTGGAAAGTGACCATTAACTCTGCCCTTTGCATCTTATCCTTTAACTGGCTTTCAGTCTCTAAAAGAGCTTTTCTTCCAGTCCCATAAGACTTAGTTTCTTTAAAAACCTTTGGTATGGCACCTTGTCTAAGAGTTTTCTTATTATTATTCTATGTTCTTCAGTGTATTAAAGAGTGAATTTGGACTGTTTTAATGTAGATTTTTTTCTATTGGATATCATTAATATGCTACCAGAATTTAAGAAATCAAGTTTTTGTATCTCATAACCATAATTTTTGATTGCTTCTGGGTTTTTTTTTTTTTTTTTTTTACAGAATCAAATATTTTCTGTTTGAAATCCTGTTTCAACCAGGAAACCCTGGTTTTGCTTCTGTAGGCAAAATTAGTGCAGTTGTGGACCAAAATTGTGCTATTATTCCATATAAGAGTTTATATAAGAGACTTATATGTTTACAACAAAACATTCAAAAGGCTGTATTGATGTGGTCCAGTGCAGTGCTACTGGAAGCAGAACACCTAGAACTAGAATTAATTTTTCACATTACATTGGTGGATATGATCCCGGTCAGCGTTTCAGGTGACTTCTTATGTTGTTGTTCTATTTGACTGTTTTTACCAATTACTGAATTAGACTTATCTGTAAGGTATAGGAACAGAAACATATCAGTGGTCTTCCACAATATAAATTTCTTCTCTGGAGTAGCTTACATAGAAGATATAAATATGATTTTTCTGGCATTTCTTATCTGAAGTGGAAACTTCACGTTTTGACACGGATTTGATAACTCTGTTGTCAGGTGCTACTATGACCCATGTGAAGGTGGAGAAAAATATATCTGTGTATTTGTGTGAATCAATATAAGGTCTATTAGCATAATCATTGGAAAAACAGAGGTTTTAATGTAAAAATCATTCTGGGTAGAAGCTAGTAGAGATGTGTATTTATATTTGGTTAAGAGTAAATCTCCTTTTCGGTATAAGACGTGGCAAGGTTAGAATGTTTTAGAGATACAGAATAACATATGGATTTTTTTTGTTTGTTTGTTTTAAATTGAAGTTAAGATCTGGCTAAACTATGTTCAAATAAGATGTCCTGTACATGTAGTATGACAAAGGTTACATTTGCCATGAGTATCAAGGACTGTGGGTGATAATGAGCAATGAAATCTTTATAGATCATTAATTTGAGCATGGAGATCATTAATTTGCATATCAGATATTAGAATTAAGGAGTTTTATTTTTAAATTAATTTTTTAAAACCTGACTGTTCCATGTGTAGTTGTCTCTGTACAGCTGTATTTTAGAGGGCTGTATTTGTTGTCTCAGTTTTGCTGCCTTTCATTAGGCAGTAGATAGCATGCCACACTTGTTCATGTATTCGTGCTGTAAGTGACACAATGGGGCTCTATAATCCAGTAGCTCCTCCTTAGAGGGGAGAACTCATTAGGTTGCGAGTGTTGTCTATAGTGCTCAACACATAAATTGAAAATAGTGTTCAACATATAAATTGAAAGCCTCCTTGAAAGGGCTACTGTTATGTAATGAACAGCAGCATGGAACAAAATTTCAGTAATGATCCGTAAGAGATTGGTTTAATAGATTTTAAGGTCAGTCTGACCTCAACCATGTCACTGACCATAGAATTTTGCTCGTTAAAGTTTTCGATAAAGAAATAAGTTTTTAATGAGTAGCTGTACTATAGTGATCTTTACTCTCGTTTACTGTATTATTGTTATTATGACAGTACTTGATAGGTCAGCCTCAGGTTCTGGGGAGGTTTTTGGAACTTATTCTGCTTACACTAAAATCTCATTTAATTTTTCTTACAAATAAATAATTGGCAATTTTGGACACCTGGTAATACAAAGACAGTTGTGAATAAAGATTTTGGTTGGTGCTCTTTCTTTATTCGTTTTAAAATAATCATAAAAGGAAAAGATGACAGAGTTATAATGCTGGTACAAGTTGGAGTAATAGTTTGGCTACTTTTCTGTGAATTAATTTGTACACACAGAGGATAATACTATAGTAATTGTGCTTTGCAGACCTACATTTTGTTGTTCATTTGTGGAAAGTAAATGAAGATTTGTTAAACATTCCAATCAGCTGAAAAAAAGAATATTTAAGGGAAATACTAAAAGGGAGGCAGATTGCATTCTGAAAGTCAATTAAAAGATGGTGTAATCAGGGAATCTTGTTTAGATTGTGTTTTAGAAAGTAAGAAACGAACGGGAAATCAGTGGATGAAAATTAGTACATTGGAAGTTATCTGCTTGGTGAAAAAAGAATAGAAAGAATGGCTGTTGCACTCTTTGCCCCTTCTAAGGTCCTGTTGTGGTTCTCCTGTGATCTCTTTGGGCATTATATTTGAGTTCCTCCTGCAGAAGATGATATGGGTATGGATTGTCTGTCTGTCTTTTCTTTCAAGAAGCTGTGTACTTTGCTCATGCCCTTGCAACTACTTATATTATTGTGGCAGATGCTGTTCTTATCTATAGGGGTGTCTGACCACCATCTGTGTCTCATGATAGTCTTCCACACATATTTGAATCCCCGTAACTCTTCATTTCCTTGATGTTCCTTCCTTTCTTTGCTCCTTTTTCTCCATATCCCTTTTTCTTTCCCATTTTTCACTTGATCATGAAACCAACAGAACTGCCTAGCAAAAATCATTAGAAGGCAGACAGTCTACCATATTTGCTTGAGTATAAGAGCTACGCAGTGGCCTGAGAAGAAGAAAAGGCAACTTGTTTTAATTCTGTGCATTTATCAAGACAGGAAAAGGCATGATTATTCACAATTCAGAATTTAGCAACAGAACATGTTCTTTATTTTCCCCCCAAATGGAAAATGTGTTTAAAAAAAAAAAGGTAAAATAATCTTTTCAGAAAGAACTTTTTATTCAGTTTCTCAAAACTGAAATTGATGTTTCAATAAGTTTCAAAACTATTAGTGAATTTCCTACTCTTTGCCATGAAATTCAGAACCCCAAATGTTATCTTAGCCTAAGGCACTGCCATGTTATAAGCGATGGATCTTTGTGTATATTCATTGTATTAAAATTGATAATGTGGTACCTTTAAAATTTATTTTGGAGATTTCTGTGATATTTTGACTGTACTGACGTAGTTTGCTCTGTTTATTCCAGATTTCTGATATTTTTCATTTATGAATAAGATATGTAGAAGGCTGTTAAGCCCCATAGACTTTTTAGCAGAATTAAAATTGGGTTATTCAAGATCAAGTTCTCTATAGATTGATTCAGCTTCATTGATGTACCAGGCATAGTGCCAATTTCTGCCAGCAGAGAATTTTCTCCTCATTTAAGGTTCTGTCAGCTAGTTGTATTCTGCCCTTTTCCCTGTGCCTCTTCTAAATACTCTTTCATTATGTGATCACGGAACATTATGTTACCTGGCATAGATTAATGCATTAATATCAAGGACTCATCCTTTTCTTTGACTGCAAATGTCCACAGACATACTTTGTTTCTGTATATTCATAGTCATTTGAATGATAAAACAACCCTAGAGCGAACATATGTATTTCAGATAGCAATAAAGTTGGTATTTTCTTATCTGAATCAGATTCAATAATACACTACTATTGTACCAGTTCCTGAATATGCTCGCCTTTATCTCTGTTTTTCGTGTCTACTTTGCTTGACTTTTGATTTGACTTGATGGGGTTTTGAAACCTATTATTAACCTTTCCCTGTTGGTTATTTATTCTGTTCCTTCCAGATGATCTAGCATGTGAGGAATAGAGAGAGTCAGAGGCTTGAATTCTTGTAAAGATTCGTGTTCTTCACATTAGAGTCAGTATAAGGCTGCTCTCTCTGTGACCTTTCTTCCTTTATTACAGCCTGTTCTACTTCTCAGCAAGGTAGAAAGATACCGTTGCAATGGGACATGGTTAAATTGGCTTTGCTTTTACAGCCTGTCATCCATATATGCAAAGCTTCTTGAACTTCAATTTCCAAATTTTCTTGTCTCTAACAATCTGCTCTGCTACATCTGTGCTTGCTCAATAGCTATGAATTAAGGCATGCTGCCCTAAAGGGATTTGGTCAAAGCTCTGATGTTGTTTTAATATTCCCCCTACATACAATTCTTTTTTAGTCTCACCATTACTTTCATCGTAATACACCCCAAGGACGATTTGGGTTGCTTTAGAAAGCCTTGAAAGACAACAGTTAAACGTTAGCAATTCATGTGAACAAAACCTTCCAATAGCTATGCTGGAAATTTTGAAATATTTACTGGAAAACAATGGAGACAAAACATGTCCTTAAAGATTTAATGCCAAAAGAAAAACCAGTAGGCTGGTGCAGAGACGGTCTTTTGGAAAAAATCTAAACCACATTTTTTATTTTCTGTGCTGGTGATACTATAACAACAATTAGACACCTATGAAAAGAGAAGAGAAAGCAAGCCTGAAATGAAATCTTTTAAACGTTTTATTCCAAAAGAGTGAAAACTAGGAAGCCTTAAGAATCGTATAAACAAGAAGGCATACAAGTGAAAAAAATACAT
Source organism: Fregata magnificens (assembly GCA_013389945.1). NCBI lineage: Eukaryota > Metazoa > Chordata > Aves > Suliformes > Fregatidae > Fregata > Fregata magnificens. The sequence continues at coordinate 69,194 of WAAD01012729.1, forward strand.
TCATTTTAACCATCCTTTTACAAACACTTCATCATTCAAACCATAAGTGACTGGGAAAATATCAAGGCTCTACTTTCTGTTTACGTGAGTGTTATTCAGAATTGTAGATAATATTACGTGCAGTCAGATATTCTCCTTATTTCTAAGTAATTGCTGACTGTCTTGTACAAAGTCTGTATCTTTTTTTACCCCAGCTTCCCCGCATCAACAGAATATGGAAAGAGTTACTATGCCTCGGTAAGCTGCCTAATGTTTTCTGCAGCAAGTACTGCAGGGACAAAAAAGACACACAAAAAAACCCCAAACAAGTCAGTGATCTTCGATAGGACTTGCAGAGTCAAGATTTGCTATCATGCTGTCAGTGAATAAGTAGTATATCATCATGAATCAATACCTTATCAAAGCTATCCAAAACCCTAGAATCAAATAGCATACAGAGGTGGCAGAATATAAATCAGCTTGGTGGATTTCCAATGCACTGTTTTGTAGTGCATTCATTGCCATTGGAGATGCAAATGTATTCGTACTGTCTCACAACAGAGGACTTTTTAATAAGGGTAACTACCAAGCAAAATAGAGAACTATCAAGTTAAGTGTTATGTAAGTTAGGTTTTACATAGGCAGGGCCTGATGACGTTCTTCTTACAGTACATAAATATTTAAGTGAAATAATGTCTGGGCCGTTAGCAATTATCTCTGAGAGGTTTTACAGGACAAAAGGAGGGTCCTGGAAGAGTGAAGGTGGGAAAAGATAAATTACTACCTTAGAAAGGGAGAGAGACTACAGAGAATTATAGGCCTGTAAGCCTCACTTTGCTAACAAGAAAGGTTCTAAAGCAAACTGAGAAACATTCAGTTTGTAAACACCTTGGGGGGAATAAGTTCAAGTTGATAAGAAACGGCCATGTCTGTTAGTCACGATAGAACTGGCTCAGTGAATGGCAAAAGCAGAAGATACAATAGTTCTAATTTAACAAGTCCTGTTGAATTCTTCAAACATTCAGAAAGTTGTTGTAAACTGAGAGTGATCAGTTCCCCCCAGAGGTAGGAAAGGAAGAACGATCAAGCTAATTTGACCACCACATATCTGTATTCAGGTTGATAGTAGGATAATTGTTTCCACTTACAAAGATGGATATTTCACTTGCTTAACAAAGGCTGTCGAGATTTTCAGGAATTGATAGAGAGAGATCTTTCAGAAATAGTAATAGTAGTCAGTCCTGCAATATAATAAGGAATTAGATTATATGACTCATATGCTTTCACAGCGTTATATCTCTGCCTCCAGAGGAAATTATTTTTGTATTGTCAGGCATCAATAATTTGCAATGAAATCAAGGAGCTCTGCTTCCCACCCTCAGTTTTTAAATTGGTGGATCAGAAGAAAAATTAAGTATTTCATTGCTAAGTACATCTTATAGCAAATAGTTACTTGTGAGAATAATAAAACAATAAAACTTTCTTATGTGCTGTGTTTATATTCTATGGTAATATTTTTTTAAGGGTAATCAATCATTTCCAGAATTCAAACAACAGTAAACAGAAAGTTGAGAGAGATCAAGTGTTGAACATATGGAGCCCATAGCTCTGTTTACCTGGGCTTTACTTTGGAGAACATTTGCAACAGTGATGTCACCTGTTATTTTGTTCCTGTCCCATTTCTGCTGTCCTCCCCAAATATTTAATGTGTTGAATGACCCATTTCCCAGAGAGTGATAATGGGACATCCTAGAATGGAAGGACAAGTTATACACAGAGCTTCCTGCCAATGAACAAACAAAACAGTTGATGTTAACTCATCATTCAGCCACTTTGCCTCGGCTGAAAAAAAAAAAAAAAACCAAAAGAAAGAACAGTTGGACTCGATGATCTTAAAGGTCTTTTCCAACCTAGATGATTCTGTGATTCTATGATTTTTATCCGCTCTTAACTCATATTAAAGCAGGTTAACATGAGGGCTCACAGAATACAGAGTTATTACAGAAGGGAAAAAGAGGCAGAGGGATATAAAAAGTTACTGAAGTAGAGATGAATGCAACACAGTAAATAATGATGTTTCAATCATATAATAATCATTGTGGGTGTCAAGTGAGCAAGGGCCCTCTAATATTTTGGGGATCTGCCTCTGCAGACATTTTGTAGACATGTGCTGTTTGCAATTCCTCATTGTATTAGCAGCATTAACACCATTGTGCCTATGTGTAGCTTGNTGAAAGCAAAAGGTTACCAGTAAAATTAACATCATTAACATCATGCTTGTTAGTTTTACAACTGGACTCTAGTTGCTTAATCTGCATCCCAAGTGAAAAAAAAAAAAATCTAGGATATTAAGCTTAGCTCCATCAGAAATGCTGAAGAAACACGTATTCTTCAAGGCAACACTCACAACCTAAAGAAAGCCTGGAAGGCCTGTCTGCCTAGTTTTGCATGGTCTGTGATGGTCTGGGCTTACTGCAGCTCTAGAGAAACTATTTGAGTTCCTTGTTTTCTTTTTTTGTTCTTCGGTTCGATCTTAAGCTTTCAGAATCTATGACTTCATTTTCATATATATAACAACCCTGCTACAGTCTCCTCACTTCTAGATACCTTTTTCAGGCTCTTTTTTGCCTTGTGCAACATCTGATGTAGTTTTAATTACTAAGATTTCTGTTATTTGAATAACAGAAGATTTGAAGGGGTGGGGTTGTAAAAATAACATCGTTCTCTAAGGGACTTAGCTGTTCAGATGCTATTATGCCTTTCTCGCCCATACTAGTGTTCATANAGCCTGGAATATCCATTTCATACTCTACAGACTTAAGTGGCAGCTGCTATTTTACTCATTATGCATCAGACGCACTTATACCATTACTTCAAAAACTGTGGTGTGTTACCAGCTGTCAGTGGAGAATGGTAGTGATGCATCTATTAGCAAGTCGTTTTGCTCGGACCTGACTGTAGGAGCAGCTCATTTCTTCTTCACGTCTTACAGAAGGTCCTTCACCGTGTGCTCATCTCTAAGCTCTC
>WAAD01012730.1:4011-50037 GCA_013389945.1 Fregata magnificens
TTATTGGCAGTCACTGGCATTTCAGCTGATTTCCTAGACTTTAACTACCAAAGCCACCACAACAGTGAATGATGCTATAATTTTCAAGTCACTTAAAGCCATTGACTCTTCTAACACGATGTAGGTGCACCAATGTTCAGGAGGGATCTAACTGGATATAGTATGAAAATCTCTAGGACAGGAATACAGTATGGGCAGCAGCAAAGTAGAACTGAAGTGGGAGAGAAATTACTTATGGGGTATAATCAAGTAGAAAGAAGGCTAACTATTGTGTGAAGGAAAGAGCTTATGTTGGAAGCAGAGATATCTTTGGAAGGTGATGCATCTTGGGTGCAGACATCTTTTAACTTCATTTTTCTCTTCCTGTGTTTACTTCTACAGACTCTTTAACTTTTTATTTTTCAGTTAATGAATATTCATAGAACTATCTCTAGACCTGCCCAGATTCTCACTTCTAGATGGTATTTTGATTTTTTTTTTTTATCCCCCCCCCCAGTTGTTTCTGCAGAAGTGGAAATGACATCTTATGCCCTTTTGACGTACACGCTCCTAGGAGACGTGGCCTCTGCGCTCCCAGTGGTAAAATGGCTTTCACAGCAAAGGAACGCACTTGGAGGATTCTCATCTACTCAGGTGGGCTGCCTCTGAAAAAGGTAGCTTCAATGCATGCATAATCAATTGTAGAAAGCCATTGATTCAGGAATGGTCAATGCAGAGTTTCCATCTACAGTCTAGATAGAAACTGTCTGTGTCCTGGTAAGAATAAAAACTTTCCAGTGCTCTTTACCACTCTCTTCTCGGACTGATAATTGGAAAGGAACCTAGACTTTGTCCTTACAGATGCCTTTGACAGCAAAAGTGAACAAAACCTGATATTTCTTTTGCTATCTGAATTAATAAGGAAGATTCTGCTACCAGAAGCTGATGACTGGACAGCACAGTGCTTGTTTCTAAGTTTATTATGCTCCTGTATTCTTCACTATTCTGATCTCTACCTCTTCTGATCCCTAGGACACCTGTGTAGCCCTGCAGGCTCTGGCTGAATATGCTATCCTTTCTTACGTTGGAGGAGTCAACCTTACCATTTCCTTGGCTTCTACTAATCTAGACTACCAGGAGACATTTGAGCTTAACAAGATGAATAAAAAAGTCCTCCAGACTGCAGTGGTAGGTGGTTTTGTGGTTATGTAGCCAAATTTTTAAAGCGATCCGTGTGAGCTGGGTTCTGAATGACAACTCAGATAAGTTCAATAATGGTAAAAGCACGAGTTAAACACTGTGAGATCTCGGGACTTTCTGGGGTTTTATGGCTGGGTTCTGATGTGAAGGAGGCAGCACTCAAAGGCATTTTTCACCATAAGTAATGTCTGATGCTTATTTTGTGCTGCTGCTTGTTTCTACCACTGTTAAATGCAGGTGGCTGAAAAGAGTAAGCCATACTCACTTCACTTCTGCAGTCTGCTTTGTAACTGGAAAGATCTTTTGTACAGAACAAAGCTAAAATTGATATTAATTTCCATTCTGAGTGCCATGTCTTGTCTGTCTCTTAACTGTGGATTCTCCCCAGATCCCCAGTATTCCAACGGGGCTGTTTGTGAGTGCCAAAGGTGAAGGCTGCTGTCTGATGCAGGTAAAGTTGCCACGGGGCTGGAGAAAGTATGTGAGCAGGTGATCGCTAAACTCACAGTGTATTTGCTACTTTTTTAATCCCAGTTTGCTATGAGGAAGGACTTACACTTTGAATTTCTCTCAAAGTAATCATATAACGTGGTGTTGCTTTAATTCATAGAGGTAAATGTGATTGTACTAAGGTGAATCTGCTCTGGTGTAGCTTTACCTATATATAACTGTGTTGCAAAGCCTCTATTGCCTCTGTGCCTGCCAGTCCCTCTCTCTGAAGAGATCTGGTGTTCATGCTGGTCTTTGGGGAACATTTGTAGATGCTATGCAACGTTGGGGTCTAATAAACTGCCCTGATTTGTTCCATTTCCTTTCTTCCCCCGCTTTCTGCTGCAGATTGATGTCACTTACAATGTACCTGATCCTATTGCCAAACCAGCTTTCCAGCTCCTGGTTAACCTGAAGGAGCCAAAGTCAGAGCAGCATCTTCAAGCTCCAAATCTCCTGCGGTCTGTCTCTCCAGATGAGAATCGCTCTGAAGCCTTGCACAGAGAGAGGGCACTGGTGGATGATGATGACCCAGCTTCAGATCAGGACCATCAGGAATACAAAGTCATATTGGAGACATGCACTAGGTAGGAAATGCCAGTCTGCATCACGTCCTGCCTGTTTCTCAGAGACCATCTAGTTTGCTGAGCAGCACATCTGTACTGATACATTCATTGATACAGAAAATACATTAAATTCTCTCTTGCTGCACTGTCCATATCTCAAACAGTATAAGATAGGACACCTCACATGCAGAATGCAGAATTTCAACCATAATTGTGGGTGGTAGGACAGAGTTCTTGCAAGGACATTCACGAGCATTGTCTGCTGGCATTAATAATTTTAGTGCTAAGTATATCTCAAAGGTTGAGAAACAAGAACAAAATTTACAAAGAGGGCAACACCTTGAGTTTTTATCACTAAGTTTCCTTATTATCTCTCCAAAACCTGAAGAAGACAAATTGGATGTCATTTGCTTGTGTCAGGTGGAAAAGAAAGAGTTCTGGATTATTTTCTAGGTCTTCAGTAACAGGGTTTCCTTAAAAGCTGAAAAGAGCTAGGTAATTTCAACCGGTTAACTAATGTCTTAAACATGTCAATAGTTTTATAAATATTATTGACTTGATTTTAATGTTTGAGTTGCTTATTCTTCAGTTTTGAATACCAAAAACCTAACGGAAGATGCTTATTGCTGTGGTATGAATTTGGAATCTATGGTAAAGGCACAATATATGCAGGTATTTGTTAATAAGCTCTCTAACGCTCATTGCTTATCTCCTTGTTCCATATAAAGAAATTTAAAATAATTTTTAAAGATGGCATGATACTAAAGCTTCAGAAGTTTCATTCCTAGCTCTCAAAGCACTTTGCAAAGACATCAGCAGTTCCGTCTCATTTTACAGATTGGGTAACTTAAGATATTAAGAAAAAACAGCTTGCCTGTAGACAAACAGCAGCAAGAATAGTTTCTGACCTGTATTCAGTCCACTTACACGTTTTGCTTAAACACGTCAGTACTGCTGCAGTTATCAGGAGCTGCTGATCTCTTTACAAAATGTTCTGGTTTTTAAGGAGGTTGTTGGAAAGTTGGCCCAGAAGAGGGAAAGCCACAATAAAGTAAATAAGGAGGGCTTACAGCATCCTACTGTATAACAGAATAAACCATTCCCAAGAATTTAATTACAATTGTGCATATCTCTGACCAGGAGCATGGCAGGTGGTGGGGCTACAGCTTCACTGAACTGAAACAGCAGAAGCCAAGTGAACAGCTCAGATGTAATTCATGGAAATGGAAAACTTCCGCCCCCCTATCAGTTTCTGTCTCCTTCCTTCCTGCAGAAGCAATGCCATACAGCGACTACAGACCTGAAAACAGTTGCAGTGACTCCAGGCAAAGATGAGATCTTGTTATCTCTGTCAACACACTTGCCCCTTGCTCACATGGCCATGTTGTGGGCAGATGCATTGCCTCTGATTGCCACAAGCCTGTGAAATCCTGGGCCAGGCATTTTTCGGCTTAGTTGAATTCTTCCTCCCTCCAGTAACAACAGCCAGTGATGACCAACTCAGACTCAGCATCCAAAAGTTTGCTAGGGTTGGTCTGACTGTATGTAACACAATACCACTTTCTCAGCCTTTTCTCCCCCTGCCTAAGTATTGCAGATTGTATTGGGGAGGTAGGCCTATAAAGTCTTGCCGGTCCCTTGAAGATGCCTGTAACTAAGGAGGATGCCCTGCATCAACACACCCTTTCTGTTATTTCTGAAACTTCTGCCCTGGGAATTGCTGGAGCAAAGACAGAAGTCTGAGAGGAAGCAGAGTCCAAGGAGATTATTGCTTGGAAAGAAAACAAAAGCAAATGAAATCTTCCCTTTCCTCCTCTTCTTCCTCTAATGATGCTCTTCTAACTCCTTCATCATCTTATTTAGGCAATGTGAATAGAGGAGTGCATCTAAGGATGACAATTGAAATATTTTGAGCTGAGGGTGTTCTTCAGGATGTAATTGTTTTAAGTGTTGTCATGCACAGTGAAGTCCTTGGGGCACTTTTGAGGAGTTAGGGAGAAAACAGTATGGGAAATATAGGAGTGATAGAGTGGGAAAAATGCAGGTAAAGGGACACTACAGGATTTTTTAGGGAGTATGGTGCATGGAGTTAGGTCAGGATTAACAAGTCTCTGGGAGACTGTCAGCCCTGAACTGTCTTACACAGAGCCAGCTGGATCTGTCCACAGACCATCTCATGCTACTGTGGGCGTATGAGCTTGGGTGTGGCATTACATCCAGCTTGGCTCTGTGCAGAGCCTCAGCAAACTCACACACCCACCCTAGCTGTGGAGGTCTCCATACAGAGGCCTCCAAGTAGCCCGGCAGGAGCCAGTTGAGATCTGGCAAATTTGATCTTGGAAGCTGTGTACTGTGTTTTGTCAGTGCTGGGCATGAGCTAATAAGCCCTCCTGGGTCCAAGCTCATTGTCTTTGTGGTGCAACTAAACAGCAAACAGGTAAGCTGCCAAGGAGGGATAGTTTAGAGCTGACTATATGTGAATGCACAGAAAAGGAGCGTTGTTCTGGAATTAGCAGGAGCTTCTTTGTTACGATGTCAATTCTTCTGCCATGCTCCAAGAAATTGAAATCTTTTGCAATGGCCCAAATAAACTTTCTCTCCACGCCTTCCTGTGGTGTGGTGGTTTTTTTTTTTTTTAATGCACACTTCAGCAGTAACAACTCTGAATTTCAGTGGTTTTTTGGAGTCTTCATTGATATTATAGAGGATATAGGCAGTGAATTCTTTAACACTAGTAACTAGAGAGTGAGGTTTCTGACTCATTAGCAAAGACACTTTTCTCAGTGTCAGTTAGATGCTGGAGGGAAATGGCCATTTATGAAACCCCACAGTTGAATGACTCTGCCTGGTATTGGGAAGTAACATTCTTCTTACACCACAATCCATTTACAGCCCTCCACTTAGGAAAGAACAGAAGTTTCTTCTACTCCAAGGGGTTATTCCCTTTTACCAAGTGTGTTTTCTCAGTGATTAATTGAAAAATGAGGCAAGCAGCCCCACAGGAGACTACATCTTTCCTTCTGCTTTTCTGCCTCCATTTGCCTGGACACCTCCTACATCTCTGCCCTCTGTGAGTTGTGCTATTTTTTGTTGAATAAAAGCAGAAAAGAGGATTTTGTAAAGCCAAGTAGACTGTGGCTTTCAACAAGTGCTTCAAAGAAGAGTAGATCCTTTTAATTTTTTTTGCTCTGAAGTTTGTTTCAGTTGCTCTCCATCCTGAGTTGTCCATGTACCATTTGTTATCTTGGATCCTGAGTTTGTTTTCATTCTGTCTCTCTTTTTGTTCTCATGGGAAGATGGCTGCACTCTGGATCTTCTAACATGGCTGTCTTGGAAGTGCCATTGTTCTCAGGGTTTCGTGCAGATATTGAGAGCCTAGAGCAGGTAAGATGCTGTAATGAGAGTGCAAGGCATGATCTTGGGCCAGGACCTGGCTCTGTCATTGGCAGGGATTCCCTTTGAGGAGCGATAGGAAGCAAATGCCATTGGATGTTAGAGCACTGTCCAAAAAGACACAATTAAAATGGGGGGGCAGGAGATTTCACTTGTCAAAAAATATTTATCTGAAATGAGTAAACAGCTGTTCTGAGCAAGGTTAACAAATTCACCGAACATGGCCAAATGAAGGTTTATTACTGAGCACAGTGCACTAATTAAATGAGACCCATTTGGAAATGCTGAAGTGAAAATGTGCTCTAACAGGAGCTGTTTATGGCTTCTTAGTGGGCTGTGTTATCTCCAACATCTGGATTCCATTTCTTTGGAGGCTCTGTGTCTTGGAATTTTTTGCCTCTTTTTTTTTTTTTTTTTCCTCCTTCTGGGAGAACATCATGTTTATTGCAAGCCAAACTGAGGTGGACAGAATGTGCCTCTTACCAAGCCAGCCCTCTAGGGGAGATGAACTGTAATCTTTAGCTTTGCTTTATATTTTGTGGAAGCATTACAGTGTATTGACTGCTGGTTTTTATGCTGCAAATAGAGTTTTTAAGGACTATGTAACTAAACAGGTGTAAAATCCTTGAGAACTAGAAAAGAGCTAAAAAGTATCTTGCCTCCGAAAGATCTCTTCTGTGAATAACTTTATCATCGTTATACTGGGGGGTGGAGGGATTTGGGGAAAGAATTTTGAAGTAGAATCGTAGTGAGGACCAGGCGGTTTAATTTGACATCCTAATTCAAGGAAAAGTGCACATTGCTTTGTCTTCTCTAGGATTTCACTTGATTTGGCTAATTTATAATGTAAACACCATTGCATTTGCTTGGAGAAAATGAGACCAATATGTTCCTCTTCAGGGGCTTACAATCCATGTCAAAATCTGCTGTCAGATAGTCTCCTGGGCTGTCATTGAAGCCAGAGAAACTTGTAGAGCAGAGAATTGCAACCTTTCAGTATTAGGGAGCTGTGCTGGAATACTTTTGTACAGAGATGTGTGTTGATCAGATATGAAATTATTCCTGTAAAGAGAAATATCAAGGTTATTTTATATCTGTTCACTAGCTGCATGTTGAGAATTCTGTTTTCAAATGCATGCATGTAAAAATGTGTCATTTTTTATTTGCCTGTTGACTTTGAGTGTGATATTCTCTCTCACATGCAACAAATGGTGCAACAAACTGAATATGGCTATTCAGATGAGGCAAGACTACCAGTAGGAGGTCTCCAGTATGCCTGTGGTAAGAGAAAGGAGGAAAATTAGGTGAGGGGGCCTGTAGTGGGTTTGGTTACTATTTTATCTCCTCCTGCTGAAGGTGCTAGAGTGACAGTCGTTTGTACTGCTTTAAAATAAGTTCTCTTTCATGGTAATTTACATAAATAATGGCAGAAGAAATGGATGGAAACCCAGCTTAGGACCAGAAAACTCCAAATGGGACAGGAGGAGAGCAACAGGATATCTTTATGGTGTTAAACCCATGGAATGTTTTACCAGCAGAGGAAAAGGAGGACTAAAGGGAGGGAAAGAGTTGAAACAAAGAGTGCAAAGGGGTTTTCATTACAGAAGAACAGAAAATTTGTTAGGTTACGTAACAAATCCCTGTACTCCTTATTTTTCCTGAAACGAGCTAAGACAACATTACGGAAATAGGAGCTCCCATTGTCCAGGCTGTACTCAGTGAATACCTCCTTTACTTGTTTCAGCAGAGGACAGAGTTAAGAGTTCCTGGGCTGAGAGCCTGAGGTCCCATAAGCTCATGTGTTACAAGGGACTGCATAGGTCCTGTCACCTCAGTCCCTGAACTTTTTTTCCTTTTTGCCAAGGCAGCTGTGCTCTGGTATGAGGCTTGTTTACATGCCTGGGCCAGATAGGTGTCCCACATAAAGACTTGTAAACCAAACATGCTTATTTTGTATTTAGTTACTACTAAAAGGCTGCTACATGCAGCCGTCTGCTCCGGTGCTGTGCTGATGGTTTACGCTAACCTGTGCTCAGGGCATGTTGTACATGTTCTGAGTAGAGGAAACTGAAAACAATTGTGAATATGTGATTAACATTAGGATATGTACTCTGCAAGGAAACTCTGATTCTCGTTCCCCAATGAACTAGCTGTATAATGTTTCAAAACACTTCTTTTTGCAGTACCTCTTATTCTCTCTTGTCTCCTAGTGTGTTGCCATAATCCTTGTGCTCTGTGTCACCAGCCTGCCTCCGATGTTTGGTTTCTCATGGCTTCAGAGATTCTTCTGTCCCATTCAGTGCCATCTTGCTGGTGCCTCAGCACTGCTAGTTCTTTGACCAGGTGCTGGTCAGCACTCCTAAATCAGAAACAAACATTGGGCATGTGGAAACTAGAGCAGAGAAACAGGGAGATTTAACCACACTGCTCATGTCAGATAGATGTGTCAATGTTCGGGAAGCATCACGTGACAGCTTCATACAGTTGCTCTGTTCTGTCATGTCCCTGAACCTGGCCTGGATGGAAGCAGTCAGAGGGTAAAAGCAAGCTGCCCTGCTACTGCACAAGAGTTATTTTCTTAATGCTGAATGAGCTCTCCAGCACATTAGGCTTCCTCTAGCCCTAAGCAGATGAGGTGGTTGTGCTTTCCCTTGTGGCATCTTCCCACCTGTCTGAATCTCATGTTCCTGCTGCTGTGGGTAGAGAAGCAACAGAGCCCTAGTGTAGCCCCATCTGTTAGGGTCTTTGGGGAATAGCGGGTGATTTGTTTTCCTTTCTCCCCCTGTCTTAATGGGAAAAGGAGCTGGTTCTCTTTCTTAACTGGGAAGGCTGAGCTCTGCAGCACAGAGCTGATCCAAGTTGTCCTTGCAAATCTCAGAAGGATGTCAGGTACTTGATGCAGTGCATACTTCTTCAGTGCTTGTCAGATACAAAAGAGCTGGTTCAAAACCCACTGTTTTGAAAGTTCTTTGGGTAAAAGACTATGTACTTGGTACCTCGATTTGGTGAGAGGATTCTGCGCTTAGGATTCTGTACCGGGCAGTCCCTTTCCGTAACTAGAACAGAATTACTTCCTTTGGGCAGCAAGAGATTTTGCTAAATTGGGAAGGATATTGCATCTTCAAGGGGGAATGTTCCCCTTGAAGAGCTGAATTCCATCTTTCTTATTGCAGTAACCCTTTGCCTCTGTAAAAATGAAATGTAGGGACAAAGCTCAAGCATATATATCGGTAGGCAGTGAAGATGCAGATACAACCCCTATGATTTATTCATGGCTATCAAATGAGTATCCAAATCATGATGACAAAAATTACATTCTTCCATGAAGACCCGGTACTAGTTTTGTCTTGTATTTTGGGCACCACCTTCAGCAGAGCCCTGTCATTCCCACTGCTGCATTTTCTTGTTACCCTAGCCATTTCCCTCTTGTGGTACGGAGGGGCAGAGCTGTAAACCAGATTTCCTTGTTTGTTGTTTGCCCTCACAAGGGAGCAGTGTGCACAGAGCGGACCCATGTGCAGCTCCGGGGCAGTGATGGTTAATGAATGCTCTGTTGCACGTTGAGGGCAGCCCCCCTGGCTGTGCAGCCACAAATCCTTCTAATAATGCTGGGTGTCGACAAGGTCAGGAGGTCACCACAGGCTGGTATATATCAAGCTTCACCAAAAAAATGCAACTTTAGCTGAGCTGAGCATTTCCCGGTGGCGCCAGCCTCTCCAAGCCCTCATAAAAGGACTGTCTGCAGCCATCTACTGCTGAGTAATAACAGCCACCATCAGGCCCCTAAAATTATAAGGACAAATTAAATTGGCCCTTTCCATATTGTGTGGGACTTAAACACATGTTCCTTTGCTTGTTACAGTAATAGCAGGAAGCTGTGTGCAGGGTTTTACAACTAGAAGCACTATGCTGAAGAAATTCACAGTTAAAGCTGTTGGTAGTAGGTTTGGGCAAATTTCAGTAGCAATGATTTTTGCTTCATGTCATTCTTTCTAATGCATGATAATAATGCTTTGTTCTCCTTTCCACAGAGTTTTCATTCTAAGATCTCAAAATAACTTAGGAATATTATTAAAAAAAAAAAAAAAAGGCACCAAGGAAGTATTATCCCTATGTCCCAAAAGGGATTGTCTGACAGAGAGGTTAAAGTAATAGGGCAGTTTGGAGAATAGAATTAAAGTATCTGCTCTGGCCCTTAGTCTGCTCCCCAAACTGGGATTAAAGCATAAGAGTCCTTTTTCCACAGACCATCATCTTCCCCAACTTCTGGATTAAATGTTTTTCTCATGATAGATGTGTTCTGAATCCAATTTATCAAAACAGTAATGACAGATTGACTGATCAACTACATACAGCATGACAGTCATTATAATATTGAGATGTTAGTATTCCAAATATGGAAAATCATGGGAGTAACTCTCTTGGAAATTTTAAAATAAAACCTTATAGAATTATATCAGATGATAGCATTTATATTTTGGTGGTGATTCATTAGCATTCCGTACCAGGGAGATAGTTACTAGGTTCTTTGAGGTGGGGCAGTAATTCTGTAAACAAGGGCTCTCGCACTTTCCTCTGAAGACCATGATCATGATACACATACAGACCTGCAGTCAGCATGAGGAGGTGAGCTAGAGCATCTTTAGAAATGGCTGGGGTAGATTAGGGGCAGTAGCACCGCAGATGTGGGAAGTACTCTTCGATTGTGTTCTGATACTCCTTAGATATGCAGATTCTCCCAATAAATAAAAAGCATAAGAAGAGATAGTCCATGGGCCTGACTGGTACAATGCAAATTACAAATCCCTGGGCCTCGGAGGGAGAGAAGATGAGTAGCAGAGGCCTGGCCGGACCCCATTCGTCAACAGGGAGGATGCCTAGGACTCTTTCAAATGGCTGCTCTTTTCAAATGTAAGGATTGATCTTCCTGGCAGAAGAATGTTTTGGATTTTTCAGCTGGTGGGAGAAGGGGACCTTTAATACCCGGTGCAGTCCAGCAGCATAATTCCCTGGTGGTCTGACGGAGTGTAAATAAGAGACTTTATCAGGTGTTTTGGGGTCTCTGAAGTCTTGCTTGAGCCTTGGTACTGAAAACAATCTGGGAGCTATTCAATTAGATTATGGATGACATGTCAGGCATAGTCTGAGGGAGATAAATGCACCAGGGACTAGGAAGAACCCTCAGCATTTCCACGTTGCAAGCATTCCTCATCAGGTCACAGAAAGAACACAGATGGCTTTTTCCTCAGTTGTATGACAGTAACTGCAATCCTCTTTGCATTTCCCCTCTCTTACTGAAATATCCTTTTCCAGCAGAAGAAATCCCTGGGTTTTCGTGTCTGATCAGTTTTCTAAGCAGTCTAAAATCTTTCTTGTTCTGTAATTTCAACCTGTTTTCTATAAAATGAGATGAAACCTAACCTGTTGGGTTTTCCCCCCCCCCCAGTTATTGATGAACAAGCAAATTGGATTAAAAAGATATGAAGTGGATGGAAGAAAAGTCCTTTTTTATTTTGATGAGGTAATGACTTGGTTTCTTATAATTATGTTGCTTTTCAATGAAAGGCAAATGACCGGTGGATCAGGTATAGGTACAGTGTATTGATGTTGATGGTTCCTCACAGATGAGGATTACCATACAGCTTTAACTGGCCAGTTGCCTGAGTCTCTTTTGAGGCAGGCAGGTGGTGTGGTTTTGGTTGGAAACCAAAGCATAATAGAGGCAGGTGATTAGCTTCAGCCCATATGGAATTTCTGGGCAGATATCACTTAGGTTTTGCCTCTAAATAATCTCACCTTCAGGTACAACTAGCATTGCTAAAAGGATGGAGTAAAAATGCAGTCTAATTTAGATCTCATAGCACATACTTGAGAGTGGAAGATGAGATCTCTCTTGGCTTGGTGATCAGCAATAAATTGTTAGCTAGTTGCATTAGCAAGCTGGCTGATGCCAGGAGTGGTGCTAGGTAAGCCAGAGAATACAGCCTGAGTTTCAGGTTTGACTTTCTGACGTTGTATGGCAGGCATGTGCTTTAAAGGCCAGCAAAGTATCATGTATTTTAATTCATCTGATTGGCTTTTGTTCATTATCTTTGTCTCCCTACCTAGTATTGGAGGTGTCTTCATTCTCCCCAAGTGTCCAGCACAGCATGTTACATTAGGGGCACATGCTATGTTTATTTGTCTGTCTTCACTTAAAGTGCAGTTTTTGTTACAATGAGTCTTTTACATAATTTCATACAGATTCCTAGCCAGTGCATGACCTGTGTAAAGTTTCAAGCTTTCAGAGAGCATATAGTTGGGAAAACAGCTCCTGTTCCTATCAAAGTGTATGATTACTATGAGCCAGGTATGTGCCTGTTTTCCTTGGATTTTTTTGCCAGCATTAGAGCTCTAGGCATAAAGCTCCGTTGTGATTTCTCATTCTTGCTGGCCTGCAGCTTTTGAAGCAACTCGTTTCTACAACGTGAGTGAAAACAGTCCCTTGGCTCGGGAGCTCTGTGATGGGCCAACATGCAATGAGGTGGAAAGCTCAGCTAGCCAGTGGGTTGGTAAGTTGCACCAAAGCCAAGCAGATTTTTTGGAAAATGGAGCCCACAGACATACATAGGAGTTCAGAACTCAAAATTATATTTAGAAAAATGCTCTGTTTCACCATCTGTGTTAGTAGAAGTTTTACAAAGGTTTGTGGTAGTAGTATTAAACTTATGACAGCCAAACAGACCAATGTAGCCTGCTCTTCAGTCACCAAAGTGACTAGTGTTTGCTTCAGAGGCAAGATATAATGTGTAATTCTGGAAGAACCTGGACAAGGTGTGATGCGTTAATAAACATAAAGGTAAAAACTCTTTAAAATGCAATTTGGTTTTCTTTGTCTAAAACATCTTGCTATAGAGTTCCACGATTAACTGTACGAAGACTGAACAATTTCATGCATCAGTGAAAGGAAAAACTTTCCCCAGAAACTATATGTTCCTTTCTGTCCCCTATGTCATGCAAAATAGTTGCATTGCCCTATATCTGGAATCTGCTGCAATATGGTTCTTTCAGAAAGACAGCTTTATTCCCCGAGCTTTTATTCTACCAAGTTTGTAAATTCCTGTGAGAAGTCTTAGGGAATTGAACATGAAAACTTATATCAGAGAAACAGAAGAAAATTGCCACCTGATCTTCCCCTTCCCCATGCTATGTCAAAATATTGCTTTGGATGTTTTTGTTTACTTTTCAGGCTTTGTTCACTCTGGACCATGCAATAACATTTTTGGCTGCTTGGAGGATGAGTATTTTGAGCAGTGCATGTGTTCGCGAGACTGTGGCTATGATGGGGAGCCTGTATGTGGATCAGATGGACAGATTTACCCGAACCACTGCCAGATGGAAGTGGCATCGTGCAGGAATAATACAAGGATAGAACAGATGCCCATGTCTCAATGTTCTGCTTGTAGGTTTCATTCAATTCCCTTTTCTGTTGCGATCTAGTTGCAGAACACTACAAAACCTCATCTAAGCGAATGATTATTACATACGTGTGGTAGGGAAAAGAGTAGAATTCAAAACCTATGTATTATTTTGCTACTCATACTGCAGGGGATTAAGTTGTAAGAGCAGCAGCCTTCCTGCTTAGCTCAGAATAACTTATTTTCTGTTCTCATGAATACATGTTTTACCAATCAGAATGAACTTAAGGGAAAATTAGCAATACTGTTTTATCTGAAGTGAATACTCCTAGATAAAAATGACATCCATGAAATGTAACATTCTTTGGAGATTCTGCACGGGCTTTCAAGATGTGCAGTGTTGTAGCTCAGTGAACTGAGTATGCCACCTCTGGAAATGCAAACATTTTCTAGAGATTCATTAACAAATTTTGTGACCAATGCATTTATTTTTATTTACAGCCAAGAATTTGCCAGAAGAAAGGGAGACACACTCCCACACAGCTGAGCAACCCAGTGTTCAACAGACTCCAGCAGGTAATCTCATACCTTTGCATTTATCCAAGGCTTTTTTCTTTAGCAAGATTAAAGCTTATCCTATCACTGTATAAAAGTATATATGGCTCTTAAGCACATTTAAGTAAAGATGCTGAATTTCTTCATCTCTTGGAAAAGACAGAACATTCAGAAATCGGAAAAAATGAAGAGGTCAAGGAAAATTAGGATGATAACTATTCAACAACAGACTAGCTCTTCTAGTCCTTTTCCTTTCAGGAAATCTTGTATGATACCTGCTCTATCCAGTGCATGTGCAAGATTTAGGTAATTGTTCATAGGAGCGGGCAAGCGACCCTCCTATCTTCTCAGCCATGATATGTTTGAACAACACACGCTCTGTGATCTTTTCTTCAATATTAAGCTGGAAAGATCACATTTAAAACCAGGCTGACGTAATGTGTTTCAACAAACAACTGAACAGGGCATGACAACAGACCAAACCATTGCAAGAACTAGAATCCAGGTGGATTAACTTTGTCTCTAGCAGTTCAGTGCAAAAATTGAGCTGGCAGTCTTGATTCTCTCAGAGCTGCTGTTTGGAATAAAGGACCTTAGTGAGCAAAAATGTTAAGGTCAGTAGATGGAGTGGCCGGGAATTTGGCTGCTCATTTTATGTGGTGCTTATATTCATACACTTTTTTCCAAGACTCATGTCGAACTTGCTCATGGCTCACAATAAATCTCACCGAGAAGCAGTAGAATGTCAATAGAATAGTTTGTTTCATGCTGTTTCTAGTAAATAAACTGGACTAGATTTTTCCTGGCTGCTTTCCACTCATTAATTTTCCCCTGGCCTCTAACTCTCCTAACAAATCGGTAAAACAAGCTAATTCTTCAAGAGAAGGCTCTGTGCCTTCTCATGTCCTCCTTGTGCACCAGAGTTCGGACTAGCATGTGTCCAACATGAGACACCATCCTGTTCTTTGTCCTTCCTCTGCCCTACAGAAGTTGATGGGCAGTTTTCTTATTAAGGCGTAAAAGCATGGTGAATAGTCCATTATGACTCTTTTTATAGGTCATTCAATCTTACAGTGTTTAATGTCTCTCCTATTTTCCCTCCCTCTGTTTCTGGACTTAGTGTGAATATATACAAAAGATTGCTGTCTGTTAGGATAACTGAGATGAATGCTTGTTGCTTTTTATTCTGTGCAAATGCTGTGTACTCAGCATGGAGACTCTGTTTGCAATCTGAACGCTTTAAAGCAGCATTCCCAAACTGCTCCGTAGAGCACTGCTGGTATGCAAGGACATAGTAAGTGTTTTGCTGCTAGTCTACAAAATGGGACTGCAATTACATTATTTTCAAAAAAAAAATTGATAGTAAAAATATGGTTACCTGGGAAAAAAATTGTGGAACTTGACGGTAGTCCACAACACCCAGATTTTCAGAACAGTGTTTCTGAAATAATCTGCATTAAAGTATCTGTCTAAGAAAAATAACCCTCTGGTTTCTGTTCTAAACAGACAAAATCAATGTTGGCTCAGCAGGCTATCAATGAGAGCAAAAGTGGAAATTGTGGGTTTTTTCTTTTTTTTTTTTTTTAATGTGTGCCATTTTTATACAGATGTTAGATTAACAAACCTGTATACCATAAGGATATGTTTGTCAAAGCACAAGCATTTAGAGCTGGCTTTGTTCTGGGATCTGTGAGTGTTCAAATTGAGAGTCTCCTGGAAGGCAGATACTCTTCTGAACTGAGCTGTCTGAGCAACCATGGCAGAGTGAGCATTCAAAAATAAAACTAAATCCTGCATCAGGAAAAGTGCCCAGCATGTGATTTTTCATTAATCCTCTGGGCTCCTCTCAGGTCAACCACACGGTACATGAATCAAAGTTTAACAAATGAATGAATCCCTCCTTATACACGGGTTTCATTTGGACTCACTGGTTTGTTAGCATTGAAGCATGTGATTGGTTTAAGTCGGCTCAGGTGCTCTGGGTTTCTAGTGAAAGTTTTGATGAGCCATGTCTAAATCTGCGATTTCCTAAAAGGATACAAAACTCCAGGAGCCAAATCAAGCTCAGGGCAGGTTGGTGAAACTGCCTCAGTGTGTTAATCTTCAGCAAATACCATTTTCTTGGAGAACCTCGTGGTGTTTATATTGTCTGAAATCCTTCTGTATTTGCCATATGACTTGTGCAGGCTCAGCTTGTTTTGATTGATACTTTCATTGTTAGCTCTTGTCTATGTTACCCAGCAATGGAAACAATGAGAGCCAGCTTCCTTCCAGCACACAGTGGGGAAACTTCATAATGTGTTCGGGCTCACTCTGGCAAACACAGACTTACAGTGTAGTTCCATATACACTAGTGAGTTCGCTAGAATAAACAACAGCTTTTGAGTTATGCTGTTCAAGGTAAGCAATTGTATGTAGATGGTCCTGGAAAATCGGGGTGCAGCGCTTCTTGCAGCACCTAACTATTGTCAAAGCATTTTAAAATGCCTTTCAAAAGTCTGCAGCAGATGTTTGCAGCAAGTGAGGCAGAATGGCTGAGGTTTGATCTTAAAATCCTAGCCTTTTTTTGTACATATGGGCAGATCCTCTTTGCACCTTTAGGAGAGGGAAGTGTGCAGCGTGACAGGACTCAACTGAAACAACTCCTGTCTGAATCCCCTTCCTCAGCTGTTCTTTCTCACGGGTGAGTTACTGAGACCTAGAGGGATGGAACAGGTTTTTGATGAGTAGCGTGGACCCACCTCTGCCTCTAAGCATTGAAGCTCTGTTAGTATGCTTTCACAGCCTGTTCCAGTCATATTTGTTTGGACTGAAAGCTCCTGGAGCAGGATTTTGGTTGCTAACTGGAGTATCAGTATCTCGAGTGCCTCTCTGTCTGTGGCTTTCCTAACATCATTGTCACACTAGGCTACAAAAATATGGGTGCATTTCAGAGCCTCAGGGATCCTCAGTAGCTCTGATACCATCTCTCTGATGAAGTGGTGCTTTGATTGCTTCCATAGATCATTAACGCTCTTCTGGAATTGCCTAAATCTTCTCTGCCGATAGTGCTAAATGTATAGCCACTGATGTTGGAAGACAATATGTTGATATCACAGCAATGTTGTCATTCTACATGTATTTGATGGAAAAGCAATATCAAACTGTGGTGTGGCAGTACTCAGTGGCATCAGTGCTGCTGTGGTGTTGCACTCTGCGCTGCTCTGAGCAGGCAGCTCACCCAGCTTCATGGTGTCTGACCCCCCCCAGCCTTCTCCCCACAGCTGGAGCCATGTTGTTTGTACAGTTCTACTCTAGCAGTTAGAAGGGGCAGTAGCTGGAAGAAAATTCTAGGTGGAATTATGATACTTTTATTTGGTGCTGGTGGTATTATTTTTTTAAAAATTAAATGCCATCACGCATCACTAGCTCCTAACAGGAACATCAGAGTGAACTCTGCTCCCAGGTGGAGTCATCTCACAACACTCCCTGGCAGGCACATTATTCACAGGACCGCTGTTCTTTTAGGATTGATTGAACTGGCAATGGGCCATTTTTCCTTTCACCCCATCGGTGTTCAGCAAACATTGGCTTAGGCACAAACATTTGGAGATGCGGGAGTGGTTTGTATGCAACAGGAAATGTCGGCCTTTCGTCTTTGCTTTGACTCCAGTGCTGCATTCCTAGGAAGAGTGAGGTCTGTGATGTTAATTCTGTCCCTGGTGGACAGCAATCATCCATTCATAGAACGAGCTCATGATCTGGCAGGTTCTCACATGGAGAAGGCCAAGAAGTGAACACAGAGACTGACTCCGCTTTCAAGCAAGCGTTCCCTTGCCTAGGGCTGAGCCTGTTGCTGGGAGGATGTGGGAGGCAACAGGGAAGAGCCTTCAGATATTTTATTTCTAGAGAACAAACATTTTCAAAGGCCTTGACGAGTGTTCTCCGTAAAGCCAACTTTGGGGGGGCGGGGGAGGAGGGGGACTTTTCCTCCTTACAACTATGTTTTCAGTGATTGCTTTGGTTTGGATTAGAGTAGTGTATACAGAAAGCAAACAGGAAAGATGGGCAGCTGAGCTGACTCGAGGAACAGTTTAGAAAACAGGAACCTATTGATATTCCTAGAAGCTTTATCTTGCAGTCTTACCCTCTGAACAGTGAGCAATCACCCACCACAGAGAGGCACAGCCTATTTTGAGTGGGATATGTACTGTGTCAGTGACCTGCCAATGTCTTAGTATAGACTGGAATGAATGCAAGTAGGATAAATATCTGTTTCTGCCTGTGATGTGTGTGTTCCCATCTTAAATGATGGAATTGTCTCAGTGGTACGTGACTGTGCTGAAGCAGATGTATCTCAACTACTGCTAGTTCAGGCTGAGGGAGAAGCGAATGGCGTTGATGTAGGCTCCTGGCCTGTTGTGCCAAAATCTTCATTCTGGTTCGGCTGAAAAGAAATCTAGCGGCTCAAACTGATCTTTTTCATGACATGCGCCACGTAAACTGCTCTAACACAGTCTGCCCTTTAGCTTTGTAACTGACTTTTATAAAATTGTGCTTAAAAGAATGCAAACATTGCGCATCTTCGTATGGATTGGTCTCTCCTTAACTGAGGTACTTGGCTTGGACCTAGTCAAAGGAGAGGTGTATTTTCAGGGCGTGGAGTAACTCATCTGTGACGTCTGGTGTTCCCAAAGATATCTCTTACTCTTATCTTACTGTATAGAGGTCTCGGTGTGAACTGGTTCCTAACTTAAGCTCCTCAGGTAACGTGTAAAATTAGATACTTTAAAATGAAACTTTGAGACTTTTTTCAATTACATGGCCCTATTTTCTTCTCCCTATGATTTCTGTCATTTTTCCCGGTGCCCAAGTCTCAGACTGGGAAATTGAAAATTCTGATTTACAGCAGCTTTTCTCCTTGCATGTGAATCTAAGCATGCATGTGCAGGTCCATTGACATGTGTAGCCTCCTTTACTCATGTAAGGCACTCATTTGGCACCTGATTTGCCTCCCTGATTAACATTCCTTTCCTTTTATGTCATTCCCCTTCTCTGTGATGCAATATATGATGCTGAAATGCAGTTTATTTGGCTAAAGCACAACCTGAGACTCTACGGTTTCCTTTCCAGCAGAGGAAGGCCCTCCGCTACAGACAGATCTGTCATACTACTCCTATGAATATGACCCAGACCCCTATGCGTCGGAAGCTGATGTTTTTGAGATTGTGGCAGAACTGACAACAGCAAGCACATTAAAAGAAGTGGACAAGATTCAGGAAGCAGTGACCACAGTAGAATGGTGAGCCAGAGAGTGGGGGATCATAAATCTGGTTTGAGAGTCAACATACAATGTAGTAACTCATGTGTTGGGTCAAATGTATTCAATTTCTCAAAAGGGGTATTCTTACAACTGATGTGCTAACCTCTTTAGCAAGGAATCACCAGGAACAAGATCTTGCTAGGGCAGCATATAAAAGTCTTCGTGACCTGAATGTCTCCATCCCTAGCAGAATAAAAAGTGACCTTTTAAGCTTTTCTCTGCCCAGCCCCAGTGGTGTTTCACAAAGATATGTAATGGGAAAGTGACTTTTCTTCATTATGTTCTCTTTTCAACAGAAATATATAATTTAAATAAAGAGAAGAGGCTCAGAATCAACTCCTGTATGAGTTTGTTCCTACAGACGACCTGCTGCAGAACAGAAACTGAACGATGACTACTTCCTGATGCACTCAGAACTGTAGGCTTTGCTGCCCCACGGGGGGAGGGGGGGGGGGGATCTGGAGCGCTAAGGGGGACACTCAGCGCTATTTTTCTGTCAATTTTCCTGCCTTTTGTGCATTCTCTTTGGATTACTTCCAAGGATGGGAGACCAATATACTGTGCCTTCTAGGTGAGAAAAATAGGGGCTGGAATTCAAACCCATAGACCATTTCAAAGTGTTTTCTCTACTATCAGGATACTGCAAATGCCATTTCCTAGCTACATTTAGAAGCTAAGTCCGGGCCTTGTGCTTAGCTGAACTGCTGTTTGAGGAAAGATGGCTGAGAAGTTTTCTCTCAAATTATAACAATAAAAATCAGTGTGTTTTGCTAATTATGACATAGCAAGAGGCTAATCACCTTCCCCAGCCTATAAGTCTACTGCACCCACAACAATGTCCTACAAGAGAAAAACTTCCGTAGCGGCTCCATGTTCAGGAAAGTTGTTGGGAGGTACATTTTACAAGAGAAAAAATTGAAATCCAATGTCAGGGCTGAAAGGCTTGACTGTCCACTACGTGGCTGCAGGCTTCAGGTGTGGGGTGTTTGCCAGCTATAGCAGTGACAAGGATTAGGTGGGTGAGCCCTCTTCACATTGCACTATGTGCTGATAAGGGCTGCTTGCAGCCTTCTCAGCCCCTTTCCTCCTTGTAACCCTGGCATGAAAATAAAGCTGACCCAAGGCGCAGTCCTTTTAAATGCTTGCCTGACTTCACCAGTCGTGTTTCTTCTGCTCCCACTAGGATCCCCATACAATGGTTGTTCTGGATATGGTAATCTATGCATAGGCCCTGGGTCTGCTGGCCAGTACAAATCACTGGTGTCGCAGAGGCTGGACTCCCTTAGACTGACCTGCCCCAAGCAATGTGGTAAAACTAAAAACAAAAGCTTTGTGTTTCCAAAAGCGCAGGAGCCAAGATTTTTTGGTTTCCCTTCCTGCCTGGAGCAGCATTGTTCTCTTTGGAGGAGTTACATGCAATTGCCTGTTGCAAAATAGTGTTAATATTTTATCTTCCCACTTCTATTGTTACCAGGACCCAGAGTGGGGTGGAAGCTCCTTTTGAGGGTGTTTATTGGTGAATGGAAACAGGAAAAAGCCCAGCTCCATTCATTTTTAGGGCTTGTTTACACAGGAACCATGACAAGAATATATCCCAGTATAGACATTCCATTCCAGAATAAAGGCAATTTTATTCCAGAAAAATGTCCACATGGGGACAAAACAGGAGGTATCCCAGAAGTCGGGCATATGTAGTTTCCAGTCCTTTTTGTCTGGGGCCAGATATTTGCAGAATGTAGTTGACATGATGAAGGTCTGGGTCTTGAAGTTCCCAGAAGTTTCAGAACTGCTTTGTTGGCAAGTTTCCAAGCCTTCCTTCATGGCTGCTCTGAGCTCTCCTCACAGGATCTTGACGTGGCTGCTGCCCATATGTACCCACTGCTTCTCAGCAGAGGTTTTTGCCACGTCTCTTCAGTGTGCATGAACAGACCGTGTCCTCACTGTGTCTGCACAGCACAGCGGAAGCGCTGGCGGCTGCATTCCTGTCTGGCAGGTAAATAAATGCCTTTAAACTAAATTCCATCTCCTGTAAGCAACTGGCCTGGCAGACACTGGCTATTGTGTACACACACAGGACTGAGTCAATATTTATCCCCTGGGTAAATAACAGACCTAGTGTGAGCTGCAACAAGAGTTGTTTTTTGTTGGTTTTTTTTTTCTTTTCTAAATATCAAAGCTGCACAATACAAACCCTGCTGTTTGCTGGTTCCAGGCTCAACTGTTTAATGCTTTGAGTCTGGGAGAATGAGACATTTAGTCACCCTGATAATGTCTGTGTGACTAGCTTCCCACAGAAGATGGGACCTGTTCTAGATTCTTCAGCCTCCTATCCTCTGTCCCTTCCTGGCTTTAGTTTCCTTGTCTTGTCCATTGTATGCTTTTGGATAGACGTTTGAGGTCATTTTATATTGCTTGGTCCTCCAATAGATCCTTGGGCAGTCAGACAGCATCACCACTGGGGACAAGGAGATGAGGTTTGGACGTTTCAGCCCAGTATTAAACCTGACTTTCTTCACTTTCCTCAGGCTCTGGTACACGTAATGTACTAATTCAAGATGCAGACATCTCCCCATTGCTGCCAGCTAAATAATTCCTCCTGGTAGTGCCAGCTCATCAATCATGGCCTTGTTCTGTGGGGTCTCTGTGCAACAGTGCACTCACCTGTTCGAGGCAGAGGAGTCTTGCTTCTGTTTTACAACTGGAAGAAAAGCCAGAGAGACCTGGACACTCAGAAGGCAAAGGCAGAGCAGCCTTAGCGTCCTTAAACAGAGACAGTTAGAACAGGACACTGTATGTGAGGTAATGTGCCAGGGTTTCTGGATCCTGGAGCCTGACTTCACCTTGAGTGCTTCCTCACAGCTTTGGCACTTTCAGGGAAATCACTAGTCCATCTGCTCTTGGCAGCCTCCGCCTTCCCCCAGTCTTGCCACACCAAACTAGTGCCTTTCTGTAGTTAAAAAAAAAAATCATTTTATTTAAGGAATTGAATAAAAGAACCTGCAATTACCAAGTTGTGGTTGCCTTTTCTCCCCTACCACAGGAGTAAAGGAGGAGGTCTCTGCCCTCTTCTCCACCCCAGCTGATGGTCCCTCTGTCCATAGCTTTCCCCTGTCCCAGATTGTTCATGTTGTTCATGTGTCTGGTAATCATCATTAATTCTTATCTAGGAAAAAAAATCTCCTAGATTATTTTTCCTCCGTTCTTCCAAATCCTACCTGGAATACAGAAACTCTTTAGGACTAGGTCCAGGAGAACCACTGGACACAGCATAGGCTTATCAGACTCAATGTTATTCAAAGGCCTTGGCCCAGTTCTGACTGAAGTTTATCAGTCACACTCCTGTCCCTGAGAACACAAGGACATCTCAGCACTGAAAACTCAGGCTCCAAATTTGTGAAGACCAGCCAATCACAGTTAGGAGAGAAGGGACTGATTTTTATTTTTTTTTTCCACCAAGGAAGAGACTAGCTCGGTGGTGGAAAGCCAGCAAGGACAGCAGAGCTGCCGCTGCTTTGGGCTTTGAGTTGTTTCTGGCTTAGAGACGTTTGCCTCCCTCTGTCAGAGAGATGCTTCTCCTTTCCTTTCTCTGATGGTCCCTCATTGCAAAAGGAGAAAAGTGCCAGTGGGTTTGTAAGACACAGAGATTCCCACTTACATCAAGTTATGTTACTGAATAGCTGCAGCAGTGCTAGTTATCAGTGATTTTTGCTTGCAATCCTTTCAATGAAATTAATATTTATATATTTGTAACTGTACATTATGCAGAGTAATCATTACCATGGTATTTATTTTAAAGCAATAGTTCCCTTGTTCTTTCTTATCCAAGTGTTTTGGTCTTGCCTCTTTCCTTTCTTCTTAACCAGCCTCAGTAGGAAACAAATACCAGAAGAATGTTCAGCTTGCTTGAAGGACATCATTGAAACAGCAGCACTTGTTTTGCTGATGCCGACTATTGACATTTAGTGTACAATAACCTGGTTTTCATTATTGTGACTAGATCATCTATTTAGAAAACCTCAGCTCAGTTTGGGTTTTGGGGGGTTTGGTTTTTTTTTTGTTTTGTTTTTTTGTTTGTTTGGTTTTTTTAGTACTTGCTATTTCTGGCTGAGTGGCAATAGCCCTGGCTACACCAGGTCTCCTGTGTTCAGTAGCTGGCACATCCTCTGCATGTGCAGTACTGCACCCATAGGAGCTAGGCTCTAGTTTTTCACCTGCATTTCGCCCCCCCCCTCCAAACGTACACGCAAACAGTTCTATGACCATTTTCTTTTGTTCACACAAATCTTAGCAAGTCTGAGTCCAGAAAAGGGTTTGGTTTAGATTCTGATGAATATTTTATTAAAAACTGATTTTAAGACAATCTTGTCTGTCTCTTATTTATGTTGTAGGCTGTAAGTTTGTTTGATCATAGGTTATGGTGAGGACAGAAGTCATGTCTGTACCAGCAAAACTAAAGAATTCAGGAACTCTAAGGGGGTTTATCACTCATTTTCTACCTTGCTGCTTACTGGGATATGCCCTAGTTGTGTCCAAGAGATAAGCTGGCTGCATTTTGTCAAATTTGCAACAGGTTCCAGCAAGCAACGAGCTTGGTCACCTGTTTCATAAGAGACAGCTCTTGATTGTGTGTGACATTACACAAAAGAAGTGTGGAGCTCTAGAGTGAGGGTTTTATCAGTGCCTTCTTTAATATTTTAAAATCCATTAATACAGTCTTCACCCCAAAGAAATTATGGATGCCAAGGGTCATTTGCAAAAATAGGGATTAGTGAATGGGATTTGTACACTTGTTACCCACAATGGGCTGACATTACTACAGTGTTGCTTACTAATCAAGCCAAAAATGTATTTGCTAGAAAAGCCAGTGCTCTACATTCTCTTGACAGAATATTTTGGTTCAGGAGAGTAACTTTCACATAGGTACCTCCTAGAACTTTTGAAATGTTTAGAAATTTGGTTTTGCAAGTGCCTGTTCTTTTTCAGGTTTAGGCGAAGGGAATATGCGTTCAAGGGCAGCAAGCAAGTCAGTAGCAGAAAAAGAAATAGAACACAAATAGCAATCAGTCTGCAAGATGCATTAGGAAAACCAGACCTAGGTATATTGGCAAGAGGATCCCTGGCAATACGTGACCAGATGAGAAGTTGCATGCAGTGTCCCAGCAACAGATCTATACATGTTCAGCACTCCACATCTTGTCTGGACTCCACACCTCTCAAGGAATCCTGTGGTCCAGGTTTATTCAGTTTTAGCTATGCAGACAGGAGAAAGGACTTGTCTGCTGGGAAATACTGCTCGCTGCTCTGGATGAAACTTGTGGGATCCTAGTGTTGTCTTCATCTCATCCCCAGTGTATGTTGTGAGTGCCTTGGGAGTAGGGAGCTGGGGTGGAGGCTTACACCAGCGAATCTTTGGAACTTTTTGGAGGGAGTGTTTCCTTGGAGGTTTTCAGGGACGTGCTGTTTTGTTTTCTGTGACTGAAGAATCTCCTTCTCACCTTATCCCGGAAGTCTTCAGAAACGTAGTAGTAGACAAAGGGATCAGCACAGCTGTTAAAGGTACTGATAGCCAGGCTCACCATGTAGCTGATATACAGGTTGCCATACAGCTTGGAGTTATAGCTGGAGTAATGAACAAGGAGGAGAACATTGCTGGGTGTGTAGAAGGCCACAAGTGTGAACAGCACCAGAGCTGTGAGCTTCATAGAGTAGGAGTACCGCTTCCCACTGTCCAGGAGAGCTCGCAATACTGAGCAGTAGCTGAAGAGCATCACCACCAGAGGAGCGAGGAAAGCGCAGGTGATCAGGCAGATGAAGTAGTAGAAGTAATACTCATCATCCTCGTGCCTGGGGAGAACATCGTGGCAGAGAGTGACGTCTGCTCCATATAGGGGATACGACTGCTGCTGCAGAGTCAGGGGCAGGGTGAGGACGGCAGCACAGAGCCAGATGGCAGTGCAGGTGCAGGCAGCAAAGGCAGGGGTGCGGAAAGAACGTGAAAAGAAAGGATGTACCACAGCCAGATACCGGTCGACGCTGATGCATGTGAGCAGCAGCACCGAGCAGTACATGTTCCCATAGAAGAAAGCTGTGGTGAGCCGGCACAGGCCTTCCCCAAAGGGCCAGTTGTTCCCCAGGAAATAGTAGAAAATCTTGAAGGGCAGCACCAATATGAGCAGTAGGTCTGCTGCAGCCAAGTTCATCAGAAAGACAGTGGAGGTCAGCTTCTCAGCCCTGGTGGCCAGGACCCACAGGGCCAGCCCGTTTGAAGGCAGCCCCACCAGGAAGACGAGGGTGTAGAGGCAGGGGATGAGCTGGACTGTGACCACGCTGCCCAGCTGAGAGCGTGTAGCCTCGTGTATCAGCAGGTATGTGATATTGTTTATGGTCGCCTTTTCCCCGGGGATGGCTCGGGGACACGGTGCGATCTCTGGTGTCGTTACCTGCTCATTGGTGCTGTTTTGCGAGTAATCTGTGAGGTAAACGCAGTCAGTTACTTGCTGTTTGTGCAGTTACCCTTGTACTTTGCAGAGCAGGCTGCATACATAACGCTTACCCCAAAGGCTATGGTTTTGCATTTCGTGTTGGGGTCCCTAGAAGTGGGAGTATTCTGTAAAATGCTGTTGTGTGATGGTCACAAAAAGCTGGCTAATGGAATTAGGTGTGCAGGAGTAACCATCAGCAACCTCACTGAAAATGTGCACAATTCCTCTGTCGTGTGGTTTCCCACAGCTCACAAAGGATTGCTATGTTGTACAACTATCAGCAGGCCTGGGAAACCAGAGAGCAATTCCTCTGCCCAGCTTTCAAAAGAATCCTAAGATCTGGGGCCACTCCAGGGTAAAGTCATGGCTGTGGGAGTCTAACTTTTAGCTAAAGACTTTGGTTTCAAGTGGTCTCTGTTTTACTTCTCCTTCAATTTTTCTTTCTCTCAATTTCTCTTTCTAGTTTCTTCCACCCCAGTTTCTTTCTCTTCCATATCACCTTCTACCACCTCCTGCTTCAACTAGAGTATGCACAAAGCTCAATTAGAGTGTGCTCCCATCTGACAGCTTTAAAAAATGAGTTTTCAGGGATCTTATAAAGGTACCAAGTATCCAGTACTTTAAGAAGCAGCAATTTTTCACCCAAATATATGCACTCACCATCATAGTCTGGAGAGGCCGGGCAGAGTCCCCAAAAGGCACAGCACAGCACAAGCCTGTGTGACAGCCGTCCGCTCCTGAGGGTCTCCATTCTGGTGTGGGATCCAACAGTGCTGTGCTCAGAGCTGTGTGGGAAAGGCAGTGTTAGTGACCCTGCTTACGCATTTCCTTCTGTTAGTCCTTAACTCACGGAAGCACCAGGCTTATCCTGTGAAGGATGAGGCATATGGGGGGCTCTCACGACATGCACGAGTATGCGTTGCGCAAGCAGACACTTAGCTCCTGTGTCAGACGCAGGACTGGGAGGGGCATACGTATCCAGATCCACAGTATATTGGGGCTGTACTTCATCGTCAGAGCTAGACAATGGCTCGAGTGACCCATTTGGGCCTCCTTCCTGCTCCAGAATATTCCTGGAAATAACAAATGTGGTCAGATTTGATGCAGTTTGAATTTGGTTTAGAGTGTAAACTGAACTTCCGACCTCCTGTATCAAGCATCCTTCCACCCAAGACAGACCCAGGTGGCTCTGTGTGAGATTCGAGGTCTTTCCCCACACCCTGATTCAAAATGCTTTCTGGTAGTGCAAACTGAGAAGATATCATCCCCTCACAGAAACATAAACGAAGTGCAGGAGAGCTGCAGACTCATTGAAACCTCCCCAGCCACCAGGGATCACACAGGGCTCTTACAGCCTCATCTTGCGGCAGTTAAGGGTTTTTAGTGTCTGCCTTGCAGTCCCCAGATCAGGCTGGGCCTCTCGGAGTTCTCTTGTTTCTTTATTTCTGCTCCTGCTCCCTGGCCAAACAGGGGACAAAGCTCCTGCACCTTCCTTCTTGATGTCACTGCAGAGGTTGATCAAAAGTCCCGTGGGTTGGAGCTATTTGCATTTGAAAGAATCAGTACTAGCACCAGCCTGGAGTGCCATAGCATACCAATGATAAGTGGCAAGGTCTCACGGCTTG
This sequence comes from Fregata magnificens, assembly GCA_013389945.1. NCBI lineage: Eukaryota > Metazoa > Chordata > Aves > Suliformes > Fregatidae > Fregata > Fregata magnificens. The sequence goes on from WAAD01012730.1 coordinate 31,000, forward strand.
AAGGAGACACTGTGCTTCCGCTGATAAACTACCAGGATCAGGGAGAGCAGCTCCATCCAAGCAGGAAAGGGGCCTGCCAAGGGTGCACAGGAAGTCTCTGCTGCTGGGTAGATAATGGCGAATTTCAGTCACTCTTGCCCAAGAAGAGCTGTGTTTTTCCAGAGATGTGCAGTCTCCACCCAGTAAACCCCCAAGAGGGCTGAGCACGCTGTGTTAGCTAGTAGCTTGGAGCAGCAGCATGCTGCTGCCACATACCTGCTGGTTGGATGGAGAAGACGACTCACCTAATGTTGTAAGAAGGACTGGCAGATGTTACCTGGACCTTAAAGATCCTTTGCTGCTTGGTGCCCCCTTCTCTAACTCCTTGAGACTGTAAGTCCCTTCCATGATCTGCCTTGCACAGCATTGCTGGGGAAGTCCCAAATCCTCTCCCATCACCTGTGTAAGAGCCCCAGCATGACCACTTCCCAGCAGTCATCAAGTGGGTAGGCCAGTGGGGCAGGAGGTCGTAGCTTCAGAGCCTGCTGCTTTTCAGGCTTTTGCTCCCCAGTCCCCTGCCTGGCTCTGCAAGGGAGTCAAGACAGAAGCTGGAGTCCGGGCAGTAGGAACTGTAAATTTGGTTTGGCAACCTGAGGAGTAGTTCATTTCTTTCTCCTCAGCTTATGAATGGCCTCTTCTGTGAAGGTTGCAAATCTGAGCCTGGCTGCTGTTTGATGAGATTCTTCTATTCCAAGGAGAAAATGATCCTATTTCCTTTGCTTTCACCATATTCCCACATTCTTGTGCTGAGCATGTCGAGAGGTGGAGTTCCACTGGCAGGGACAGGGAAGATGCAATGTTAGATGTTTTGCTTTTGTGATTCTCCCAGGATTTATGAACCATTACAGAATGACTCATGTGGCCACATATTTTCCATGCCTCAGCCGGGATCCTTTCCATGCTCTGTATGCAAAAAATTAGACATAATCAGGTTCAGATAGTGTGCAAATCACAGCCCTGCTTCCTATGGCCGGGTCTCTGGAGCAGAGTAGAGAGAGGTTACTTATTGCTGTATCCTTCATTTTTCAGATGCTGTGTGATCTTTAGTGACTGCTTTAGATGCAGAACAGCTTGCTTGAAAATTCTAATGCCAGAGGTTTGTCACGGCTTGTTAACATCTCTTTAAGTCGTGTGATCCCTGCCCTGTGGGGTAACAATTTGGTTTTAAAGTAATTCATTGTGCAATAGATCATCTCCTGGGAGAAGGCGCTCTTTTATTCCATGGCTCTGAACCCAAAAGATGTAATGCTGGAAAACAGGCTAGGGATTTCAAAGCTCAGAGGAAGGGTACAAACACCACCTGGCCTGTCCCGTACATCTTTAGGGCTTGGAAGAGCAAACTTTGGTAGGCAAAGAATGGGACTTGCTGTTTCTGCTGTGTTCCAGCAGCTCTAGAGAGTTCTTCAGCTGCAAGCCAGCAGGTGTGAAGACCGAAATGTTAGTGCAGCTCATACCTGCCCCAGGCTGAGCTCCCATTTGCAACGCAGACACGAGAGGCAGCTGACCATGGAGGCAGCAGCTCTGCCTTAGCGCCAGCAGCATGAAGCATTTCCACCGGTGTCAGCACAACCTCACATTTTCCATGAATGCAATGCTGGCCCTGCCTTTCCCAGCCGCTGGGTGTGCAAGCATCTGAGCCTTCTCAGAACCACAAGGCACAGAAAACTTCCACTGACTATTCAAATAGAAACGATGGCCCTTTGAACCAGGATCCCCCCACCCCAGATTTGTCTTTGCAGGCTCTGGCACGTACAAGATGATTGTGCTTGGTGCTTTGCGCACTCTTCCTGACTTTGCCATCACACCAGGTCCCCTTCCTCTCACTTTGTCAGATCTCTTACCACCAACCTGAGACTCTCCACAGCTCCAGGGAATCTCCCTGCCTCTCTTCTCTTCTGCTTGTTCCACAGTTCTCCTGTTCCACTGGGATCCCACCCACTCTTTCCCCCTGGTTATGCCACACCTTTTGCGCTCACATTCTCCTCATCGCTTGTAAGCCTTATGCTGGTGTAATACTTTTGGGGAGACAGGGTGTTTTCAGAACTACTCTTCTGCTTGCTTGCAGTTTTCACTTTAGAGTGTAGGAGTCCACATGAAGTCACTTTTCAGGAATATTTGAAGCTTATTAGCATCACTACAACTCACTAGGTGTTCTGGAATAGCTTCTTTTGGTCCTTTCTCAGCAAGTTAATGACGCTGGGGTAGGGGCTACCTTGCCTGATACAGACAACATCATCCCTTTTCAGCACTGGGTCTCAGATGATTCTTTTTGGATTCATCCTTTAGCACGGGTATGGTTTAAAATTGCTAGACTTTAATTTAGTCTTTAATTTTGATGAGTGGAAGGTAGAGCGTAGCCCTGGTTTCATGAAGATTGAGTTACTTCGTTCTAATCCAGAGGAATGGCTAAAGCATGAAGAAAAACTCAACTCATGTTTACACACATGCTTCTAGACTACGTCTTCACTGGTTCGCAGCCCCGTCTTTCTCTCTGTGCATCACTGTGATACGGAAACATGTTTAAAAAAAAAAGAAAAAGAAGTCCTGAAATATTAAATACTGAATTCAGGTGTTCCCTTTAGCAATGCTTTGTTTAATTTAGAAAACCATTAATCCTTATTCCATTCTACAAACCTGAAAGATATTTTTAAGCTGGCTGTCTTTGTCGTTGCCAAAGCTGTCCGCTTGCTGAGATCTCCAACTGCTCTTGGGTGATGTCAGATCTGGCTGTCCCTCCCCTTGAGCACAGGGAATGTCCTCTTTGTGAGAAGTCCAAGATCTCTGCGAGAAGACTTGTATAAAGTGGACTGTGTCCTCTGAGACACCACTACCATCATTTTAATCAAATTATTCCATGCAATTTATGCATCAGAGGATTGTTATTAGGAGAACAACAGTTTGTTTCCCTGTGAGCAAGTAATACGCTGCACAGAAAGCAGAGTTGCCTTTTGTTATGGCAACGGAAGTGTTGAGAATGATGTAAAGGAAACTCCTATCAGATCTGGGTCACATCACTACAGCTTAATTTGCAAAATCCACACATTTATTTGTTGTGCAGAGCTCACAGGGAACACAGTTAAACATGTTATTACCCAGGAATTTGGGGAGGTTGAGGGAAAGGCGGGTGGAGGGTTATTTTCATGGTTGCAGTTGTATTGTCTTAACCTGTAGCAGATGTGCATATAGATTTCGGAACTGGAATCAGTCACTTTTCTTGAATGTCTGTTGTATTTAGCGTGCGAGTACTTGGGGGCCAGGCCTGGACCATATTTTTGCACCACACCTCTCATGGCAAAGGTGCTGCTAGAAATAAACCAATCTGCAAAAAGATGTGCTTTGCTGGCACTACGCAACATTTTCTTTTGAAACCTATCTCTGCGTGGAGCAACTATGCCACCCCGTGGACTCCCGTGCTCTCGTCCAGTCATGGGCCTTTGCTCCAAGACAGGTCTTGGCAGCACGCACCTAAGTGCAGAGCCACAGGCACTATCTTCCTGCGTGGGATCTCCTATGGCACGCCACTTGCAGGAAACTTACTTCCCTTTTATGTTGGCTAGCGCACTAGCTTACATATATGCTTACTGGGCACTAACTTCTCAGCGTGGGTAAGGTTAAAGATTTGCTGCCTGCCAGCCCACTGGAAGTGAGTTGGCACACACCTAAATCATTACATCCTGCAGCCTGTCTTGCAACTGCTTGAAGGGAAGTTCATCCAACTTTTCAATTGCATTTTTCTACCATTAAAATTCAGTTTCAGGTGCAAGACAATCGCTTCTGGGGATTGTCAGAAAGTTTAATTTAAAATGAATTTAAAACAGTGAGAGCTGCAGACTTTTAAAATCAATATTTTATTTTACTTGAATGTGCAAATAAATATAAAAAAAAAACTACATTCAAAGAGCTGGCAAAGCAATTACAAGCCCAAAAGCAAAGATCCTTCAAAAAAATGGAAGAACAAACTCTTGAATCAAGGTCGTGCTAGCAGATACACAGCGGTTGAGCTTAAACTCTCAGACATTAGCAAGCCACTCTCAAACCTGCACTGCCTGCTTATTCCATTCACATCATTTGCTACTATCATTTTTGAGACAATAGCACTGTAAAGGGCGAAAGTCTTACTTAATCTGTTCAGATTATAAATTAAGGTTTACAAAATAAGGATGCTTAAAAATACCTGAAGTACACTTAAAAATGGGGAGATGGAACAGGATGGTGCACAGGTGTGTTACCCTCCTACACCCTGGTACGCTTGGAATCAAATGCATTTTAAGCCACAAGTTGCAACCTATTTTCTAGTAAACATTTTTCTGTATCATAAAACCATAAAATTTGGCACAGTTGTCATCTCCGCTGGAAGACAGCAGAGAGGTGAGCAGGACTGAGGTGTATTTTGTTGAGCTGTCTGGACGCAAAAGGGGGAGACTGTGCTTTGCACTGGGCTTGTTCCCCCGCTCCTCCACCCAACCCTCACGTAGCTACGTGGTCAGCGTCTTTTATCACTTACTGCAACAAGAGGCGGGGAAGAACCTTCAGATCATTTCAGTAACCAAAATTTAACAGAGACCCAGAAAACGAGAACATGAGTTCTTGATGAAAAGTCCTCTGCTGGCAGTGGTTGTGCAAGTGGCCACAAATGCCAGAGACTGGCCTCCCTCCTTCCCTCCTACGGATTATTTTGCAAAAAAGACAAAGAGTCAGTACAGTTTTCTATTAAATGTACCCCAAAGGCCAATTTTTCTACTGTCAAGTGAGACAATTGCAAAACCAAATGTTATACAGTGGAAATAACCCAGGACAAATCCTACAGGCTGCTACTTAGGTCTGGCAGAAGTTATAACCTAAAAATCAAAGCCACAAAAAATATCGGGATGGGGGGGTTATTCCCCCAAAAGCCAGGAAAAAGCTGGAAGCAGAGCTGAAAGGAGGCTGGACCTGCCTCAAGACATTATGTTTGTAATACACTCCATGGACAGTGTGCTTGCCCTTGGCCCCTGAAAAACACGAGTGAAGTCACAGTGGGGCTGCAGGACAGACACAACTAAATTTTCTTGATTTTTCAATAGATTAAGTCAGACAATTGACGTAGTGTTCTGCATGGTTCGGGGTAGTTTCTTTGTTAGGTTTCATTGCAAAAAAGCTTAGATAGAAGTACAGACGCTTCAGTGGAAAAGCTTGTCTACGATGGTTGTGGCTGGATCTAACACTGCCCATTACAGATTTCCATGTGTCACTGCAAATACAGCATCTGTGCTGACCCAGCAGAAACAGCAAAGTATCTGGGACAAACCTCAGATCCAGTGCAAACGCTGTGCTGCAAAAGCTCCATCTACTGATGTTATTGAAGTGGTACAACCCAGCAGAACCACGGAGTCCGGGCATGCACAAGGAAAGCGAAGCGCCTGAGAACGCAGTCTCCAGAGGCTGCCAATCAACATGCAAAATACAAAAAAAAGAAAAAAAAAAAATAGGCCAGACCTCGCAATGGATATTCCTCCCCACGCACACGCTCCAAGCAGCTCCAGATCTGAGAAGGCAGAGTCTGCAGCAGGTTGTAAGTTCACAAAGCAACAACATGGGATCCGGTGCACATCTGCAGAGGGGTAGCTGATGGGCCTAGGCTGTCTTGCGCCGCAAAATGCTCTCTTGCCTAGCACTGCAGCTCAGAGAGTTTCTTCCCCTTAGTTCATGCTCCAAAATACTTAGTTGATGAGTGAGAGTTAGAGCGTTTAGTACGCCATTCACCCTTCTCTCAGTTTTGGCATTTTTCTCACCAGAGCACCAGTAACAAATACTGCATTCGTCACCTTATTAGTACACTTAGATAATGAAGCAGCCCATAGTGGGGCTAGCAATCTGTGCCAGGTGCTCTCAGCCCCGCTGGCACTCAGAGGTTACATTGAAGAGTTCTGCAGGCTCCAAGACGGCATAAATTCAGGAAGATAGTGAACATTAAACCCTTCAAAGTGGAAGCAGCTGCCAGCATCTGCTCAAACACCAGCCCAGCTCCATCTCTCCAACAAAGCCACGAGCGGTAGTTCACCCAGAGCCTGACCCCCTCACTCAGCCTTCCAGTATTGGCTGGTCAGCAGTGGCCTAAAGCTAGGAAACTACTAACAAGTGTGTGGCAATGCCAAGAGCCCTCTTCCCATAAAGCTTTTAAAAGTCTCTTCATGATGGCTGGAGGATTACACTGCAAGGAGACAAGTCTATGCCCTACGGAAAATACATCATAATCCAAAGTAAAATGCTGTTTGGATAAATATCATTAATACATACATTGCATTCCCACCACTATTCTCAGAGTAAATGTGTTTCACCAGCAACGCTCCTACTTGTCTTCGTCCCAGGAACGAGTCTCTGCTCATGGTGAAGCTGGACGGCGACTGTACTGAACCCTGTATCGGTTCACTGGGACCCCATGGACATTCACCGTCTCACAAGTTGTTTTACAGGGCACCATCTCCTCGTCTTCGTCTCCCATTAGCCAGTCTTGAACTACATCAACTGCCTCCATGGTCACGTTCTCTTCTAGCCACCTATTGTGCCACTCTTCAAACTGCTGGTGATGCTTTAGCAGCACCACTGGCTGCACCTGAAAGCAGGACAGTAAAGATCACTGAGAGGTTTCTGGGGGAGAAGCCAAAACCTTCGCCTCTTTGTGTGTCTGAGATGCGCACGCTTTACAACACAACACAAACAGTAAAACAGGAAACCGCATACCTGCATTTAAAGATCTCTATTTCTTAATGTTTGCCACTCCCCCTTAAAATTTGCATGGTAAAGTAAAGGCTGCTAAACTAAACCAAAGTACAGAGCATTTACCAGCTCTCCTCCGTGTTTCATCCAACACAGAGTAGTAACTTCTGGGTGTAGTTTGCAGGAATTCAGTCACAAGACTTCTTATCGGTACCTGTCTTTTGGCTCAAATCCTCAACCTCTGCTACTGCCTGAGCTGCAGAGAGAGTAATAGGAGATGCACCTGCTTGGCTCGGCAGAGAGCTCCCCGCCTGTACATGTAATCCTCCGAGTTCATGATGAACATCATTTTGTGGGTGTTGAGCTTGAACCGGCAGTCCACATTGCAGGCACTTTCCACCCCAATCAGCCTCTTCCAGGAGCTCTTCACTTCGCTACGCAGAGCTCTCACTTGCTTACATTGCCACTTGCGAAACTTTTTTAGGTTTCTAGAACAAAACAAGGATTACGAAGCATGTGTCACACTTTGTTATCCATTCTCTTAAGCTAGCAGAGCTGAGAGCACAAGTATGAGATTTATATTTCCACATTTAGTTTTATGACTTTCTCCAGGATCTTCCTCCATACACTCTGACAAATATTTAGTGAAATCGGAACAAATTAGATGTCAAATTCCTCCCAGAAGGGACAGCTTAGACAGTCCCACTACTTTCTACACACAGTTTCATGAACAAACCTCAATGCAGTAGTCATAAATCTTTTCTTCAGTGTTCTTATGCAGAGCACTGGACTACAGCAGCCCCTTTGGACCTCAAAGATGAGTGCATCTCCCTAGGGCTGCTTGTACGGCACATCACCTAAAATCACTGCCACGTATGCAGAGAGGAAGCAGTACCAGGTGCTGCAGGTGTGATTCAGGAGAGCGAGTGCACTCACCTTTGCAGAAAGACCGGTTTCAGTAAGAAGCCATCATTCTGGTTGTTTGGGGCTCCTTCTACCCCAACGTACTGCTCCATATAGTTAGCCAGGTGCTACACAAGAGAGACCAATTTCAAGTCAGATTTCGCTCTCATCAAGACAAACACCACTGCAAAGAACTAGTTTATTTCCAAGCTGCTTTTTATGAAGCTGCTGGTATCTCGCTCAACCCCAAGCTGACTTATGTTGAAACTCTTTTGCTAACATACCCGTTTCTGTCAATGACCACAGCCCCACATGTAACCGTCCCACCTCCCAGGTAAACTTCTCCTCCTGGCAAAGTCTCACAGTTTGGAGCAGGAAAGCGGAAAGCATTCTTAGACATCTGCTTTGTCTGTGACACAGCAGACTCCACGGTCACTGTGATATTACCTGGACCTCCACAGGATCTTCTGTCTGGGTTTCTTCCGTATCCAGAAGCTCAATGGTCATGATCACCTGTCCTTTCCGCTGAAGAAACATTACCTGTAATAAAGTTACAGGCACAAGATATTGGCCACATGGGTTCACCACAAAACGTTGTATATTCACAATAAGTCATTTGGACAACAAATACGACCTAGGAGAGAAGTAAGCAGCAGGGCTTTTCAGTGAGCCAGTATGCCACTTTACTGTCTCTGCTCTGGCTTTGGTACTTTCTCTCTCACCACTGTGGCCTTGGAGCTTCCAAAGCCATTTCTCCCAGGTAAAGTGCCACAGTCACTTTATGAAGTTCCTTCGCAGCAAGTTCTTACCTTGAAACAGTTCTCATCTGCCATGCAACGTTCAGCCTTCCACTGATAGCTGGTCTCCTTTGCTGCCCGGACACACCTAGACGATAAGTTACCTCCAGCAGCACCTCGCTTCCTTTCGTTCAAGTAGAGCTCAACAACCTTCAAGCAGATGTCATCGCTCACTAGATGGTGAAGCTTCCATTAAAAAAGGGGGAATTCAGTCAGCAAGTCTGGGCCAAGAGTTAACGCTAGTGTGTTACGAAAGGAGCACAAAACTCAACACAGCATCACCCCTCAGATGAAGCAGCGAAGTTTTAACTCCAGCCACTTCACACATTTCACTCGGTCTTTTTCAGTACTTTGCAATAAAAGGAACAGAGAAGAGTGAGGGGCTGATGTGCCTTAACTGTAACAAAACTACAATTAGAAGACAGATTTGAGTAAAAAGGACTGGAGCTGGGGGGTTTTTTTGCCTTAGATGCATTTTGGGAACGGCAGAATTTTGAAAAGACTGGAACTCAAAAAATGTTGGAAAAGGCCAGGAGGAGTAAATCCCCTAAGGTGTTCCCTGTACTGAAGCTGAACTATCTCACTGAACTTCTGTTAGGGTGTTTCCCCTACATATATAACTTTTCTATGAATTTGCTTTAAGTTTAGTGAGTCCTTGTATTACAGGGTACTGTGAGAAACCTATCTGTCTACAGAAGGGAGATGTGCAGCCCCCCAAACATACAGCACAGCCGTCAAAGTAGTTACCTGGCGGACAATATTCTGCACCAGTTTGTCCATAGTAAAGCCAATATAGGCATGGATAGTGAACATCTCCCTCAGAGTGTCCTCATACTGCGTTGGGTCAATATTCCCATCCAGCAGACTCCTCACCATATCCAGGAACGCGGGGTAGTACTCCTCCAGTTCCACCTCACCTGGGTAGGGGAAAAGTGCAGCCACTTAATGCACGTAAGAGGCAGAGTGAAGTCAAGAGATACAAGGGACAGCACTGCTCAAGAACCATGACATTCAGTATCGAGAACATGCTTACAGACAGTTCTCTGTAAGGAGTGCTGACAGACTGTAACAGTTTTATCTCATGCACTTTCATGACTGCCTTGTGTAGTTAACTATTTTGTTGTGGAGCCACTTACATTTTAAATCCAAGTAACAGATTAATACAATGAGACACGTGAGAACATCTGACAACAGTGGGCTTGAGTGAAGTCTCTATGAACTACGCATGAGCACCCTCAGAAGATAAACTACAAACTAGCTATGCTGTCAAATTAGCTGTATCCACAAATATAGTAGAGGTTTGCACCTCTACATTCCTTACAGACTTGCCTGCTGGTCTCAAGTTACTCAGATATATACAATTGAGCACTAGCAACCAGGACGTTAAGAATGGACTATGTCCCGGATTATTCTTACTTGGTTGCTTCAGTCTTAGTTCCATGGCTGGATCATTGGTTTTTTCTTTTCTTCCCTCACAGAGGAGTTTCTCTCTCTCTTTTTCAGTCCGATATTCTAGAAGCTGCTTCTGAGCTTGACGATAAATCTTTAGGAGCCTTGAGCACAGAGTCTGGTGAAGGCGGAGGAAGAAATACCAATTATTATTGACAAAGAATAGACTGTAAACATCATCCAGAGTGTTGTGGGGCTCAGCAGCTGTAACATCACAGAAGGTTGCTTTTGCCTCCAAAGGACTGCTTGGAGGCCCAGGCACGTGTTTTTTCCGTAGCTCAGGAGTATCCAGGTTCTGCCCCTGATGGTTTTCTCTGTCCTCATCTGTTGATTCTTCAGAAATACTGTGCTCAGGGGGCTGAGAGAAAAACAGCTCAGGTATGAAGTGATGCACTATCTGCCGGATGGTTGCTTGATCCTCCTTTTGGATAGTAGGCTGCCTTTTTACATAATAGCTGATAAGAGACGCTGCATCTTCCAAAATCTGCTTATCTTCGTAGATAAAGATAAGATGAGGCTCGTTTGTGGACGAACTTCTCCCCTCTGAATGCTGCTCCTGATGCTGTAATCAAGAGACAAATAGATAAAGATCCTTCCAATCCATGCTCAAGAGCCATTCCTGCCAGAAGAAATAAGCCAGTGTTAACGCTACGCTTGGGACAGTCATTTTTGACCGACAACTCTTCAGAGCACTACCACTTCAACAAGGTTCCAGGTGCTATGTAAACATCTAGATAATACTATAAACGAAGAACATACAGGGTGGATTATTTACTAGCATACGCACCTCATCATAGACACTCTCAATTTCATTCAGCAAGCTCTTGGAGCGCAAAGCTTTGGTGTCATTTTGTTTGAAGTTGACGGCCTGGTGGTCAAGGGACTTCAAATAGGCTTTCTCATACTGCTCCCGCCAAATTTTGTTGAAGCCCTGCTGGGCCTCCCGCCATTCCTCCTCTTTTGCTTTCAATCTGCGTAAATGTACAATCTACGTCAGTTCAAAAAGACAACCACAGAAGTACACACATTTTTAATGTAGCCAACTGTGATGCACCAAAAACTTTTCAGTATTCCTGGAAGCAATAAATAAATAAGAAAAAGCACCACCACCTTTGAAACAACACCTACAGAAAACAGTTGTTTAAAAATGCTTTAAAAATTCTGTATCTGTTTTTTAAAGCACACAGGTGAACACAGCAGAATGGGAATTACCTCTTAAGAACAACAGGAACTGCAGTAACTGGGTTTTTCTTAAGACTTTCAATGATCTCTGGCGCTTTATCACCATAGATGCGATAGATGGCCCTGCGCTGGATCACTTCTGATGTTCCTCCCAAGCAATCATCCAGTCGAAATTTCTCCTGATCCTCTTGAGTCAGTCGTGACAGTTTTTTCTGCACACTCTCCAGCACACGTATTGTGGCTAAATTGGTCTCCAAGACAACATCCAACTGTTAGGAGTTCACAAAAGACACAGCGTAAGAACAGGCATTGCAGGAAAATGGAGACCTGCAGCGCCAGGTTTGTGGCATGCATTCCAGCCCCTCTGGGTGGAGCTAAGAAGCAACAGCAAGGTTTCTTACTGGAAAATATACCTCCGCCAGTTCTCCCAAAGGTAACATGCTTTTTAGAACTGGACTCATGCCTAGAAAGAACTGTTGGACTCCAAGCAAGCAGAAAACACCAAACTTGAGCTGAAACCAATAAACACTAACAGAACTTTCAGTAATTGGCCACCAATTAATTCAGTCAAAATCCTCATAGCAAGAAGTTTTGCTTTCTGAGAAGGCAGACAGGCAGAAAAGAAGCTCAGTAGCAGAGGTACCTCAAACCGCTCATCTTCACAGCGGTGCAACTGCTCCTCATAAGGAGTCTTCTTGGAGCTGACAAAAGTGGAGTCTTCAGACCAGGATGGAAATGAAACCCAGGTATCATTTAACACCTGCAACAGTGCAAAGACATGACGCTGAACAGAGCCTTATGAGCCCAGAGCTGTTCTCATGGGGTCGATACTCCTCTGTTTTATTTTTGCACAGTTCTTCCCTGAGTTTCTATTGGAAGTTTCAGACCTAGTTCACAAGTCACTGTCATGACTGCTCCTCAGAAGATTAGAGGTCTGTGTGGAACTGTACCAGAGCCTGCGATGGATGCACTCGACCTCTTAACCAAACTAGCAGTAGTTTGGTACAGACCCCAAAGGCCTGAGCCGTGACCGGGCCAAGAACTCCTCTGGTTCCGGTCTGTTCTCTGAGAACCCACAAAGGAGCCGAGCAGCACAGACAGCATCGATGCGTATGAGCTTGGAACACCGATCACGCGACTGACACATGAATAGCGGGGTGGCTTTTCCAAGACTCATTTATCAAGGAACAAAGAAAGTTGTGGGTACAAGGAGTCTCATGCGTACCTTTTCCATCGCATGTAATTTGACTACAAGCCAACCACTTTATCCCATAATTATGACAGCCTAAGCGAGCCTTCTTTGAGCTGTCCCTGCTAGGCAGCGTGGCTGCATGGTGGTGATCTCCCCTTCAGCTAGGACACCTCTCAAGGTTGCTCCTCGAGGCACAGAGACCTTTTACCAATGGCAGATCTTTGGTAAGCGCATAACCTTGTGGTATGGTAACTTTGATTTTGTCTTGGTAACTTTGATTGCGTGCTGAACTGATGCCAATGAAACATTACATAAATTTTGCATATATGATCCCTTAGACATAAACCGTTGACCAAGTCTGAGACTAGGTTTGGACCTAGCTGCACCTAGACTCCTCTCTGAGGAACGAGTTTAGAAAGCAAGGGGGTCCACTATGAACCTCGTGACTCAACGGGAGGGTCTTCCTTACCCTTTTTGTCTCCGGTCTCTGTGTGAATCATTCTAACTCGATTATAACTCAATTTTCCTTTGTATGTTTCTTCCATGCAGTAATTAACAAGGTGAACCTTGCCATCGAACTTACTGAACCTTGGCAAACCCCTGTTAAATTTTGTTAAATTCCATCGAATTCATTGACCTTAATAAAACATATTGCTGCTTCTCTCTTTTGAGTGAGGTGCATTCCACTCATTCACAACAGGGCCCTGCTCAGAAAGCTCAGAAGCACCTTCACTATCATCTCACAAACCACAGAGATGACTATCAGCAACTCTAAGTAAAGGAGACAGAGTTGCCAACAACAGCAAGAGGTGGGAGCACCTATGCTGCAGATGTCTGTTCTCAGTGAGAACAGTGCCTAAGACGCTGGCTCACAGTGTTCTTTCAGGAGAAAAACTGTTTCTAAAGGCCATATTGGTCCACTGCTAGAAAATTAATTTCAGGCTATTTAATATTCTTTTCTGTCTATAGAAGTAAATTCGTGTATGCACACAGACTCAAAAGACGTTAAAGTGAAAGACGCGATTTGAGATGGGTTTAGATGAAATTAGTAAAACGCATCTGGATACTCTTATTTCAATAAATTGGATGAATAACCAATGTGAGATTAAAGCCGGCTAATCAGCATTAAAGAGGGGAATCCAGATGCAGAAGCTGTAGCACTAACTACCCCACTTCAAGATATGTAAATGCAATGTGTGTTCAGGGACTGAATAGGTTGATCCCAAAGTACCTCCTTGCAAATGGCTGTTCTTCCACTGCACTTTGGCTGCTGATAGGTTTTGGGGAGAGCCCGGTAACTTGATCCTATGCGTTTGCAGGAAGCATAATCAATTTCCCGACTCATTCCATCCCCAGATCGGTCACTCAGTGGAGAAGCGAATGAAAGCTCTTTCACACCAAGAAAGGACTTGAACTGTGCAAAGAGTTCTGGGAATTTCCTTCAAAAACACAAGTAAGCATATTTTGTTATTTCACTCTGACAGTTTTAGGGTGGCTAATGCGTGTCATAAAAGTGAGGGAGAAAATCTAAACAAACTTAGCACTGCAGTGAGAAATCTTTCACCAATATTTTACCTCTGTTATCATTCTCTCTGAATTACTTTAGGTTTTTTTTTTTTACTTAAGGCAGGAAGAGAATTTCCCTTCACAACTTCACAAATAGTCCCCTCAGCTGACTGAGGAGTTACTGATCCTTGCCAAGTTACTCTCCCTCTTCTGTTGGAAGCCAAAGAGCACGAGAGGCTCACATCAGTGCTAGAACTATTTATCCTTCTCACAGCTCTGTTCTGAGATTTCATGTTTATGCCTGCATTATATCTTGAAAGATTAGAACAGGGAGTGTGAACAGAGACCACCCTCCAGAATTCGTGAGATTCTCTGCCCCCAATGATTTAGTATAACATCAGGTAGTCTGGTGCTTGTGAGGCTTTCAGCTGGATGCACAGACAGAGGAAAATATTGTCCCCAAAATGCTCTTTAAGAGCTGCGTAGATATGTTAAAAGAGTCAGATTTTAATACTTCTCTCTTTGGATTAGCCTTCAATTTCTTGCATGCTACCTAGGAGGTATTTCTGAAGTTAAATCCAAAACTTCAGTAACCAAGTTCACAATGTCTACTAAAAAGCACGACATGGCAGAGAAGGTAGTCAGTAACTTACCCTAAAAATGGTGTAACTAGCTGGAGCAACTCAGAGCCAGAGACCAACTCCTGGTTGAAGAGAGCAATGCAACGGAGAAAATTTTCATAGACTTCCTGACTCTTTAGCACCCTCCGCACCTAAAGCACAGTTTGGAGAAAAATTATCAGATCACTTGAACACCACTTTTATTTAGTTCATATTCTAAGTAGCCTGAACCAGGGGTACAGTGACAAACCTCTGTCTACACTGCACCATAAGAAGAGAATACGCACAAAAATGCCCAGGTTAAAACAGTAATCTAGTAACTAGATGAGGAAACATCACTGAAAAATAGAGAAAAACATTTCTGTAAGAGACAAGCATTCAGGAAAACGTTAACTATCAGTTTCTATTCATTTTCCAAACCCACCTATTTTCTCTTTTCTTGGTCTGTCTTTCTCTACCACTTGAAAAGTCAGGCAATTGCTGAGTGCTGACACATAGATTGTATAGAAACCCAACCAATTAATAACCACGTAAATGGTTGAAAATAAGTCCACAGAATGTGAGAACAGGCCAAATACTGACCTTGTCAAAGAAGGAAAACTCTTGCAGTGTTCCGTATTTTCCCACTGTCGCTACTGACAGATCTTTGGTACCTCGCAGTTTCATTTTCTTCTGTTAAAAGAACAAACAGTTATCCTTAAAATGTTGTGACTCAAATGCTATCAAATTCCACTTCGCTGACATATAACAGCTCTCTGCAAAGGCTGAAACTCAGTATTTCCCAAACAGTGATCTAGCATTGCTGTGTCAAGTCCTCCACAGCAATCTCTATCAAATGACTCCCAGCCAAGAAGAAACCACAAGAAAAAAGGATCACTTGAGAAACAATTCCAAAGAAAGATTTCTTTGCAATAAATTGTCCCTTTCCAGGGCCAATACTTAGTACAGAAGATCTTGATATTTAGTATTCAACATGTTACCCCACACATTTAAGCATACTTTAAAAATTCCCTTTTTCTACAGTCATTATTTTAAAAATAACTTTGAAATTTTGTTTCTCGTCCCTAACACCTACATACCTCAAAGACACTACTCATTACAACTTTATCTAAGCAATTATCTAAACAGAACGAGTAATATCAGGTTATTCTAAGTCTTTACTTGCTAAAGGATACCTTTGCTGGGCCAGAAACAGGACGCAACAGCAGTGGTCTGGATCGCTTTTTGCTGTGTTCCAGATTCTTGTCATGCTCGGTTTTTTGGACACTGTTCACTTCACATGGTCCATTTCCTGTGAACTGAAGAAAATAAACAATAATTTCAACGTTCTCTTCTCAGTCGGGACAAATAAAGAACCCTATAAATCCGAACAGAATAGAGAACACGTAGTTAAGTCACTTGTTCTGTGAAATTCCAAACAATGAAGAGGAGCAAAGTTCGTCCACTGGCTGTACGGTTTCCCATAATGTTTTGCATTCCTAAAGCTGCTTTATGTATTCTACATATAAACAGAAAGAGTATTCAATATTCTGCCTTATTCTAAGCATACACATACCAAAGACCTTTTAGCCTCTGGGAGGAACTGTCCAAACTCAGAAAGCAGATCCTCCTGTCCCCTGAACAGATTTGCTACTTCAGTAAACACTTCTTCCTCTGACATGCCTCGAAAGGGTCGGCCTTTAGTGTTCAGCTGTTCTTTCTGAAAAGATGCGCACAGATGTTAAAACAGAATCAAAACCATACCTCACTACGCAAGAAAACTCATCCACTCAGCCAAAAACCTTATGCTACACAAACGTGAAATAACTATCAGATAGCCCAAGGTTCTTACAGTGCATCCTTTCACACAGAATATCACTAAATCAACCGAACGTTAGTAAAGACAGATCTAGATACAACCCCTTTACATCTCAGACCCTGGAAAGTTCTACAATTTTCACACTGTTGTCATTTCATGTGAATATCTATGAGGCAACTATTGGGCAAAGGCTAGTGCTTGGGAACTGTATAAGCCTGTTCAATAGGCAGACATTTCATTTGACAGCTACTCCTCAAACGGCTACAGGGCAAACCCACAACCGCTTATACGGAAGACTTTTTACCTGGTAAGTATGAAGAATTTCTAAAAAGGATCTGTAAATTTCTGGATGGTCAAGAAAACGTGTTTTGATCTTATTCACGTAACTGATAGCATTATTGAACTCTACAGAATCAGACTCCAAAGGAATTTGGGATTTATCTTCTTTGTATGGAAGCTGTTGCCTAAACTCCTCAGAGCAGTCACCGTGATTGTGCGAGTTCTCCTGGGAGTAATGCAACAACAGCCCGCTGCCAGGGAGAGCGCTGGGAACAGGCTCTGAGGGCACCTAGTGGCATAAGACACATAAGACAGTGACTTGTACAGAAACATAGGTGCAAGTTCAACAACAATCTAGCATCAGGATTTTCAAGCTGTTTAGCTTAAATTACCACATGAAGAAGAATGAAAAAAGATTTAATTAGCCAATAAATTTCCCTACCTAGTTTATTAACACCATCAGTTAAAAAAATCCCGTAAGTCCTATCTGGCTTATGAACCATCTGACTCATTACTGCTTTTGACTGTCACCGCATTATCCACTAGACTTGAGGGGGTGTACCAAACAACACGCACCGCAGTTTCTGTTACCACTGTTTTATTTCAGAGGAACTGTCAGTTTTAAGAAACACTAAAACGTAAGGCTCCTAAAGATGCTAAATTTCTAAGCAACAGAGAGATCTAAGGGAACTGAGATCTAAAAGATATTTACTGCTACTAATTAGACTTAAACCACAAGTTTGTCAGTAGAATTCAGGTAATAGCTCTGTTTCAGCCTCCACAACCACACAACAGAGAAGCAGAGGCCAATATGTATCCATCGGTATTACAGCAGATGTCTTTCATTGCAGGATGTTAGCCATTGCATGGCAATACCTGACATGTATTTTTTGCCTATTGCCTAAACACATTTCCCAGTTTCTCAGTGGAAGACTGGAAATGCGATTCCTCCAGGACCTCTTTTTGAAATTTGTCACTACACACACCACGTATTGAGAATCTATATAAATATGTCAAGCCAATTGCAATTTCAGTTTTCAAACCTGAAGTATTTGAAGTGGCACTTCATGCAGCAATATCATCCTTGTGTCAGCTAAACTAACAACTGGTTTGAGAATAAATATTTAAATTTATATTATACCCATTATCATAGACTTTGAAAACCATGTAAAAACTTTAGCAACATGCAATACATGTAAATCTACATAGCCTAAACTGTGCAAGAGATGTGTATAGCGACACATGTAACAGAATTTATTTAGAGAATATGAGTTCTATAACCTACCTGACTATTCAAAGGTGATTGTATACTTAACTTCCCGTTCTTTGGAATTTCTATCCTATAGCCCAGAGGGAGGAAAGCATTGAATCCTACAATGAGGTCGGGATGCTCATGGAAAAGCTGTGAAACACGTCGGATTACTCCAGGTGTGTCAATGCTAAAATTGAGAAGAGTTTGTTACTTGTGTCCAAATCAGAAATACAAGTTAAGCCTAGCAAATTACAGAGGTATGTGAAGCATCTGTCTTCTTAGAGATGCAGTTTTTTAACAGGAAAGTTTGGGAACCTCAGACCTAGAAATTAGTCCAAGCAGAGGGAATGACCACCATCCGCTGCAGCCTCATACTGGGAGTGTTATCCAGAGAGGAGATACGAGCGTGCAGGTTACCCAAAACGGGCAAGACAGCCATCAGCTCTAGGGCTGACAGGTCACAGAGAGGCTCTGCACTCAAGCTGCTTCATTTATTTTCCCAATCTGCATTTCAGACCGGGAATTAAAAATAGATTTGCCTTTTCCTGTGGATTTTGTCTCTGGAAAATGATGGGATGGACAGATACCTTCCACCTCCACTGTCCAGTGACTGCACTACTGGGGGACAGGCCAGCGGGGTGGCCTGTGTGTCTGCGGAGGTGGAAAGATGATGTGAAGGCTGGGGGGCCCTGCAAAGGCAAAGAGACCCCCACAAAGGCTGAGGAGCTGCCCGGAGCAGCCCTGGGGCGCAGGGCCTGGGCCTTACCTCTGGCTCTTGAACTCTTTCATGATCTCCAGGAAGCCGTTGTAGGTGGCAGGGTCGCTGCCAAAGCGGATCTTCACCTGGTCCAGGTAGGAAAGCGCATCCTCCACCTGCAGGGCGAGAAGGCGGGTGAGGCCCAGAAAGGGGGAACAGGCCCTGGGGCACCCCACGGTCCCAGAATGGGGGCAGGGGAACCCCACTGCACTGAGGAAGGTGGGAACGGGCCCCGGGGAAGGGGGAGCAGCCCAGGGAGGGGCACACGGTACCAGATGAGGAGGCCCTGAGGAAGACAGGCCCCGGTGGGGCACCACCGTACTGGGGAAGGTGGGCCTCACGGTGCCGGCGGAGGATGGCAGGGCACGGTACCGGGGAGAGGGGAACAGGTCCCCAGGGAGCACGACCCGGTACCGGAGGAGAACAGCCGGGCTGGGGAGGGGGGGCACGGAATAGGGGAGAGGGGAACAGGCCTTGGGGGGGCCTCACCGTACCGGAGGGGGAGGGCGGAGGCCCCAGGGGACCCCCACGGTACCGGAGGAGGAGGGCGGGGGTGCCCCACGGCACC
>WAAD01012730.1:50597-79081 GCA_013389945.1 Fregata magnificens
AAGGCCGCAGAGCCGGGTGCCCGCCCGCGGCTGCTCCTGAGCTCCGGCCGGGCTGCCGTCAAGGGTCCGCACCCAGCTCCAGCGCCTGCTCTGGTGCAGCTGGATAAAACGTGGGTTTCGAGGTGGTTTGTTTTGGTTTTTCTTATTTACCTTTCTCAGGTGGTTATTACTACGGTACGCGGCAGCAGAAGTATCGTGCTGAGGTATCAGCAGACTCGAAACAGCCTCAGCAAGGGAGTTTTCAGCGATGTTTAATATTGTAATTCTGAGACACTAAGGCAGAATGATAGAAAGAGAAACCCGCAAGCTCAATCCTGGGTGTTTATGCTGGTTTATTGAGCTTGCCAAGCCGCTCTCCATCATTTATCAGCAGTCCTGGTCAACAGGGGAGGTCCCGGATGACTGGAAGCTAGCCAATGTGACGCCCAGCTACAAGAAGGGCCGGAAGGAGGATCCGGGGAACTACAGGCCAGTCAGCCTGACCTCGGTGCCCGGGAAGATCATGGAGCGGCTCATCTTGAGTGTGCTCACCGGGCAGGTGCAGGACAACCTGGGGATCAGGCCCAGCCAGCATGGCTTCATGAAGGGCAGGTCCTGCCTGACCAACCTGATCTCCTTCTATGACCGGGTGACCTGCCTGGTAGATGAGCGCAAGGCTGTGGATGTTGTCTACCTGGACTTTAGTAAGGCCTTTGACACGGTCTCCCACGGCATTCTCCTGGAAAAGTTGGCAGCTCACGGCTTGGATGGGCATACACTTTGCTGAGTAAAAAACTGGCTGGATGGCCGAGCCCAGAGAGTGGTGGTGAATGGAGTGAAATCCAGTTGGCGGCCGGTCACGAGCGGTGTTCCCCAGGGCTCGGTTCTGGGGCCGGTTTTGTTCAATGTCTTCATCAATGATCTGGATGAGGGGATTGAGTGCACCCTCAGCAAGTTTGCAGATGACACCAAGCTGGGTGGGAGTGTCGATCTGCTCGAGGGAAGGAAGGCCCTGCAGAGGGATCTGGATAGGCTGGATCGATGGGCCGAGGCCAACTGTATGAGGTTTAACAAGGCCAAGTGCCGGGTCCTGCACTTTGGTCACAACAACCCCATGCAACGCTACAGGCTTGGGGAAGAGTGGCTGGAAAGCTGCCCGGCGGAAAAGGACCTGGGGGTGCTGGTCGACAGCCGGCTGAACATGAGCCGGCAGTGTGCCCAGGTGGCCAAGAAGGCCAACGGCATCCTGGCTTGTATCAGGAATAGTGTGACCAGCAGGAGTAGGGAAGTGATCGTGCCCCTGTACTCGGCACTGGTGAGGCCGCACCTCGAGTACTGTGTTCAGTTTTGGGCCCCTCAGTACAAGAAGGACACTGAGGTGCTGGAGCGTGTCCAGAGAAGGGCAACGAGGCTGGTGAAGGGTGTAGAAAACAAGTCTTATGAGGAGCAGCTGAGGGAACTGGGGTTGTTTAGTTTGGAGAAGAGGAGGCTGAGGGGAGACCTTATCGCTCTCTACAACTACCTGAAAGGAGGTTGTAGTGAAGCGGGTGTTGGACTCTTCTCCCAAGAAACTAGCGATAGGATGAGAGGAAATGGCCTCAAGTTGCGTCAGGGGAGGTTTAGACTGGACATCAGGAAGAATTTCTTTACCGAAAGAGTGGTTAGGCATTGGAACGGGCTGCCCAGAGAGGTGGTGAAGTCGTCAACCCTGGAGGCGTTCAAAAAAGGTGTAGACGTGGCACTCCAGGGCCTAGTTTAGGAGGCATGGTGGTGTTAGTTGATGGTTGGACTTGATGATCTTAGAGGTCTTTTCCAACCTTAATGATTCTATGATCCCCTTCATCTTTGTTTTTTACACCACTGAACAGATTTGCGAGAGCTTGCTGGTATGAATCAGGCTCCCAGAAGGATTTCCTTGGTTGTACTGTTGCTTGCTTGAGTTTTCCTTGTCTGTCTTTCTGGATTTTACCGTACACATTGCCATGATGTTCTGGAGTGGGTTATACTGAGGAGGGGTGGTCTTAGGGCAGTGAAACTTCTCATGAATTATACAACCAACTTTTGTTATTGCGACAAATCTGTCTGCAGTTGGTACAATTCTGTTAGCAGTTGTGTATACACACCGCACAGCCAGCAAGGCACCTGTGGAAACCAAGCTCAGAATAAAGCATTTACCGTGTAGTAGGATTGGACTTAAAATATGCCACTTCCCTCAAGTGGTCCCTCGTCACCAGACGATTTGAACTCAGTAAAACTGGGTCGCATGAAGAGCAAGGAGGAGAGGGGAAAAAATAAGCCACGCTGCTTGATTCTCCTTAGAGCGTTATAGATGATCTGTATAACAGAAACTTACAGAAACCTTTCTTGCTTTGCCCTTAAACTCGCTGCTGATATTTGAACCCAGAATATTTTTCTCTACTATGTGCTGGAATACTCCAACTGTAGTCTTGGCAATTGCAGCTTCCAGTCACAATGCTAATATGCTACCTCTGGATTCGGTATTCTAGTCTCTGTTCTGATACTCGCACAAACTCTTGCTGTGTGGCATGCTTCCCTTCTTACAACATGAATGATGCTACAAGCCTATTTAATATAGGAAGGAGTACAGACTTTCTCGTAGTTGCTAGCATTTCGCAATTACTCACCACTTGCAAGATCCCAGACGGTAATGCACTGATCCAGCGACCCAGTGTACAAGGACTTATCTTTTGAGAAGCAAGCGCAGCAAATGCCTTTCAGGAGAGATGTGGGCTGAAAATGGATGGTTAGGATTAGATTGTTATGCTGGTAAATACAGGTTGAAGTGACAACGCCTTGGAGTATTCAGTGGTTATTCAGTGCTGGAGAATAGAGGTAATAAATAAAGATTTTCATAAGAGTGATGCTGGAAGGAGGATGGGAGGTATCACAAAATAAAGCTTGTGAAGCACTCCATAGCTGTGCAGGAAAGAGAGCCTAGTACAAAAGCCCATTATTCCACCTATGGAAAGGAGTAGCTCAGACATGTCTGTGGTGTGTTGTCAGGTGAAAGAATAACAGCATTGATCCAGCCTCCACCATCACTTTCTTTTTCCACTACTGCATTCTCCTGGCTGGCCCAATTTACCCCTTCTGTTGCTATTGTTAACTTGTGAAGTCTCATTTTCTTCACTGATTTGTGTCATCTAGCTCACACCAGCTAAAGGAGCAGTAATAAGCTGTAGATAAATAACTCCTATGACTTACGTTTAGTGTCAGAGTGGTGTTAACAGCACTCATTCACTTAGCATTGACACCTTGATAGCGTACCTAGATGTAAGGATGCTTTAAAATCAGACCTAGATGCTGCGAATAGCTTGCTGCCTGTCACTCTGAACAGCTACATGCATGATTTGGGTATTCTCTTTGAGAGCTGGGAATCCTGTCAGTTGGATCTTCCCTGACAGCTCAGGGCAGTAGTTGACTATTGACAGTCTTGCCACTGCAGTACCTTATAAAGGCACATCTTGTGTTCCTGCTGACAGAACTCCAAGTCCCAGAGGCACTACAGGGAATCTTCAGATCCACTGAGTGCCCACTGCGCTCCGTGGCTGCTTTCCAAACAGATCTGGATTCTGTGACCTTCCAAAGGAAACACTTGGGCCTGAGGGCAGTCATAAAGGAATAAGTCCCCGCTGGTCATGCCATAGAGGACTCTGTAATCTGCAAGGACAGCTGCTCTGGAAATCGGAGAGCCAGGGATCTGAATTCTAAAGGTGTAGGTGGGCCTGTCGATCACTGAGCATGGATCTGCAGGGATAATATCCAGCACAAGGACTAAATCATTGCATGCTATGGCAAGCTGCTTTTCCTGCTTGTTGATTGCCATGTCGTTGACTGGTTTCTGTGACTCTGGAGGTGGGATGTGTGCTACATCCTGCCTGGAGTTCAGTGGAAAGACGAGGACTGTTCCAGATGTAAGCCCTGTGAAAAGGAGCTGATTTTGCTCAGCTATTTCCAGGCATCTCACTCGGGCAGAGGTGTCCAGTGTGCCACAGGCTTCACCTGTGAAACAGAAGGAAATCAGCAAGACTGTTCTTGCTCCAGCTGCACGTGAATATCTTCCTTCAGATGGGGCTCGTGACTGGCTTCTTTATTTGTGAAATAATTTGCGTATTATTCATTTTTCCAGTTTTCCCATGTCATAATAATAAGCTATTCTAGACACAAACTTTGGAGAGGAGATTAAAAGGCTCTCCAGGCCTGAAACAAATTTTCCTAAATCTCATGCTTAGATAAAGCAGAAAGGAGCAGACTATGCTTGTCATATGCTCAGAAAGCTAACCCTACCTTTGTGAGTTGTTTTGTTTCTATCCTACCCCATATGCAGGCTTAATTTAATGCAGTATTTCTGAGATGCAGTTCACCTTCTGTGGTGTTCCAGATGACGACTTTATATGTGTCTTCAGGTTGGGTAAAACAGACAGTTCCCCCTATGGGACAGCGCAGCGCAGCCTGTATTTGGGACAGGTGCCAAGGTTTTCTGCTGATGATTGTAACTGAGGTTCCACACTCCTGGATATGGTGTGCAATGGGAGACAGAAACCAGAGTGCAATCGCACAAGGCTAAGAGTGTTACTGGTGCTCCCATGCCATCCAGTATGTCAGTCTGCAACCCCTGGTCTGATAAACTCCACACCTGGGAAAAGTTTGGGGGGGAGAAGTCATCAGTGCCTGAGCTACTTTTTCCTTAGTCCTATTTAAGAGATAAAACAATATACCTTAACTAACTTGTACAGAAACATAAGTAAAGTCAAAGGATAACATCCTAATACTAGAAGGCAAAGCATTGCCTTCTTACTCTACAACAAATGTTTGAAGCACCTGGAGCCATTCAGCCCGTTTGCTTCCTTTGCTCTGAAAGATGCCTAATTAGATCCTGCACATTTTGGACTGTACTGGCTGTTTACCTCTCTCTTTGGCAAGAGATGGTGCTCCAGATGTTGTGTATTCCATCTGGCTCCTGCTCACAGATGGGTAACAAGGAAGCTTTTAGGAGTTCAAATTTAAAATATTTCAGAAATGAAATAGTATTTCAGGCCTCAGGTGTACACTGGCTTGAGGCTGGCCCTCTGAGTTGATAAAGTGCTCTCCATTTGGTGTCAAAACTAAAAGGAGAACTGAAAGGCTTGAAGAAACAAAGAGAAGGGTCAATGGTCATCTTCTTTTTAGAAGTATGTCAGTACTAGAAATATCTTCAGAACTGCACATCCAACCCCCAAACAGGTTGCTGGGAATCAAGATGACCACCTTATTGGATCGGGGCCATATTCTGTAAACTGGATTTGTAAGAGATTGGGAAGTTGCCCAGCCTTCCTTCCTCCCTACCTGAACAGATGCAGCCTGAGAACCAGTAACAATAATGCTGTTGCCAACAGAGATAACAGCCGTATGAACCACTCCTTCATGTTCCAAATCTGCTGCTAGGAACCTGTGGAATCCCTTTGGGTCTGCCAGGTACACTCACACATACTCCTCAAAGCCCAGAACAATAAAATGTTAGTTACTGATTTATTGAGCTGAGGAAGTCTCTAATCTCCTTCAACACCATGTCCTTATGCATACAATTTTAATTCCTCTATTTCTTTAAAGGTAAGCCTAAAGGGTAGCTTAGAAACCCTAAAAAATAATCATGCCAGCTTAAGTCCTTTTTGCTACTTACATCTCACTTATTCCCTTGAGGAAAGGGCTCCTGGTACACAGGCAACGTTCTGACTCTTCACAAAGAGAATTTCACCCAATCTGTGTTACCCCCTTAAGCACAATAGTTGAATGAGGCCAGGCTAATGGGAAATTCCACATGCTGGCCCCTTTTAAAGGACACTTGGCATGAGAGAGCAGCTATTACCAATACTTTCCTAAGGAATGGGTGTTATTGAACCTGCAGCAAGAATGGACTCATCTTCTGACGCCACCACAAAGCAAACCCTTCCAGGAAGCTTCTCTAGCAAACTGTTTTCCATCAGAAGAGATCTGCACAAAAATAAGGCAGGAGTAAGACATGAAGCTAGGATAGCTGAGCTGCCTCTCTCTTGAAGGCAAGAGGACAGATTAGCAGTGATATTTCATTTGGCTGCATGGTATGGGGCAGAGCTATAAGGTGCAGAAGGATAGAAAGTGTTACACTTGTCGATTTGGGAACTAGGATATGGAACTCTGAGGAGGATGCTCTATTCAGAATGGAGAAGGAAGGCCCATTGATTACCAGATCTGTTGTCTGGCTCAGTAAGCCTCTGGATATTATAAGAAAATACAACAAATATTTAAGAAAGTTGAACAGATAGATGTGTACCGTGGATAGAGATCCCCTGCTAAATCCCACTATCATCTTCCCTTGCTTCTGGATCAGAACACTGGATGTTGGCTTTTCTTCCTGTAGCCCTGAGAGCTGACATTTGGATCTCAGCTCACCGATGTTGCTGTTCCACAGACTCAGTGTTCCTCCTTCAGACACAGTCATAATCACCAGCCTTGGGCTGAATCCTGCAGAACACATCCATGCATCTGACGCCCCTCCAGAAATCTGGAAGATGAGTTCTGCTGTCTCCAGGTGCCAAGCATTGACCTAGTAAAGAGGTGACAAAAGAGATAGGAGTAGCGAAGACTGAAGTAGCTTTTCTGTCTACGACCTTTGTGATTGTGGCTGTAACTCTAAAGTTCTTGTTCTTTCAGCACGCTTTAAGTTAAAGACTGGCCATACCTTTGTATCTGAGGAAGAATATACAATCACGTGCCCCTCATCCACACAAAGGTGATGTGAGGGCTGTTCCTTGATATGCGTGTCCTGGATAATAAACCTTGCTCTGCCAGAAATCAAATTCCAGATGCGCAGACTGTGATCCATGGCAGCTGAAACAGCACAGGTTCCTTTTCCAAACGCTTTCATACACCTCACCTCAGCTATAAAATAAGACAAGGATTCACAAAATGAGGGATTCTCAGTGCTTTCAGCAACTGGGAGAATGCTGGCAGCTGGGAGGTGTCTGTCTGCCTACAGCTCAAGGATCGCCAAGCTGTCAGAGCTCTTTTCAGACATGAAAAGAGCTTTCCAACCATAAAAAGTGGAGAAGGCTCACCGGAGTGCCCAGGAAGGGCATGCAGCATCTCAAAAACTTCCATATTCCAGACAAGCATTGAGCCATCCTGGGAACCTGCCACCAGCAGCCAGTAATCAGAACTAAGTGCCATCGCTGTGACACCTGCCATGAGACACAGAGAGGAAAGGCTGTTCTTGATACCACAGACAGAAAAGAGACATTTTGAGATTGTTAATATGCTGTGTTTCCCCGAGTGGAGCCCCCCTATACTGTCTGAACCCCGCAGTCTGTGCCAAGAGCAAGATTAGGTTCCCTCAGACATATCTAGGTCAATGTGTGCTTTTGTTGTCCTGACGACAAAATGACCCACTTTATCCTCATTTGTTGAAGCATTTGCAAATGGGACTGGTGCATGACTGAGCACAAAGGCAAATGGACCTTTATCCTGCCTTTGTGTAAGCTCATAGGCAAAACTGTATTTCTACAGAAAGAGATGTTCTTTCCTTCTTGCTCTGTTTATTATGTTTCTTGGATCGCTTTCATAACAGATGGATGATTAGATACATTCTTGGCCTGTATCTGTCCCCAGGACGAATCCTACCTTTGAGGAATCTGGTGAGCGTTGCGTGTAGGGGCCCACCACGTGGCTGGAGAAATCCGCACAGTGGAATGAGAACAGGATAGGGACAGACACTGCGCCAGCTTCCACACTGCTGGCACAGCTTCCCGATTACCTTTGGGTAAGAAGGCACGAAAGAAAGAAGCCTGGCCAACACTGCTGTGTATATTATACTCGCTGCTAAGAGGGCAGAGACAAAAAAGCGTTTTAGAACATGACTGTGGTGGGCCTGTGAGAGCTACCATGGTTGTATTTTATGTGATGTACAGTATGTAGTGAACTGAGCTGGCCTTATCTGGCCAGGCACTTGAATAATATAAGGAAGGCTACAGTGTAAAACATGGGCAAATGTAATGGTGTGGCAGGATTTTTCCGCTGGGGGAGGAGTGGGTATTCTGAGGAGAAGGCAGAGGAGCAGCACTGTCTGCCCTCTCCTCCAGTTAGTTTTAAAGCTGCAACCGAATCCAGCTAGCTGACAGATGCTCCTACTAGATGTGGGGCAACAGGCACTTTGGTTGTGGGAAACTGCTCTAATCAAAGAGACAAAATGTCTGTTGGTAAAGAAGAAACCTCAGCTTCCCATACAGAGGCCTTACCAGAATGAGGCATTTATGAGTCTTTTCATGGATCCCAGAACAGAGAATTTTGTCACTGGTTGTAATTCCTCAGAAAAGTACTTTTACTTGGAAAGGAAAATTCCAATTCTTTCCTCTGGTAAACATTTGTGTCGTGCTCTGTCACTCTGACATAGCTGTTACCTTCAGGGCTGTGTATACTGCTGACTGCAGGCTTCAAAAGGCGAAGTGTGTCCTGCATAAGGTGTAGTTCTGGACAGCTGATGCATTCAGTACACATGGCAAAGTCGTCAACAACACTCTCTGTTCCAGAGGCAATTATTTTACGGTTGATCCAGTTCATATTCCCTGCAGAAAGAAATACTATTAGAGCAGGGAACATCAGCCCTGAGAATGCACAGTTAATTCTGAAAAGACTGAGATAAAAAAATGCTTTTTTGGAGAAGGAGGGGATAGAAGGATTAACAGCCACTAGCAATGGAACTAGGACTTGTTTGCTGAGGAAGTGGAGGGCTCCCATTGTCACAGTTCCTTCTTTAGCCTCTTAAATGGTCTATGTATTTTTTTTTCATTTGTTAGGTTTTTTAAATACGTTTTCTTCTCAGCGTTTGGAGGATCTAGATCCTTTCTTTCAGCTACTAAAGGAGTGTGGTGATAGTTCTAGGATAACAGTTCATAAAAGTTAGCTTATTTCTCTCTTTCAAGCTTCCTTCTCACAGCAGTTACTCATGCTGTGCAGAAAGGTTGTGATTCTTACCTGTGGCTGTAGGCATGAAGCATGCCTCTGCAGAGCACTGTATACCCCCTCTTGCCCAGTCCTTACCCAGCACATCCCGTTTTAGCTCCTCAATTTGTGCAGCATTAAGTAAATTAAATGGTAATTCACTCAACTTCCTCAGATTTGCAACAGTGTCAGAGAACCAGAGTGGCTGAGGGGCTACCTAGGAGTAACCAGAACAGTGGATTTGAGACACGGCTTGTGGATTAATATGTTTGCTTTCACAACTTCAGTGCTAGATGCTATCTCATGGTATGCCAGACAGCACTTCCAGGACTTTCATTGTTTTCCTGTTAGTAGGAAATGTTTTTCATGACTCCAAATTTCTCTTGCTACAATTGAAGGCAGGCTGCCTTTCTGCAGATGTGAACAATAAATTACTTCCTTCCTTGTTGATGTAGCCTTTTACATATATGAAGACTGCATGACAAAGTTTGTAAAATTACTTTAGATCCCCTTGGTTGGAGATACCTGTTAAAAAAAAAAAATCTTTGTCATTGCTGAAAGCACTGAATAGTGTTATTTACTATTATTTCCATTGTCTTCTGATTTCAGACCCTGTCCAGCAGTCTGGAGACACAGAGCCTTGGTCCAGAGCTTAGAGGTATGGAAATACCTGCTGATATTCCTCACCTTCCTGTTGGCATTCAAGGTCCTGTAAAGTGTGGCAACATAAGAGGTTTCTTCGTTCCCCAGCTCCAAGTCCCCTTGAAGAAATCTGCTGGGAGAAAACACCTTTTGATTTGGTCCTGTTTTGATAGACAATGATTCTGCACCATTTCAACAAATTGCCTGGGAAGGGAAAAAGGAATAGATGTACTGGAACAGGGAGCTAGAGCTGGGTTTTTTCTAGAGTCTCAGCACTGACAGAGTTTAAGAATGGAGAGGAGTCTAGGCAGGGTGCCCGAAAGCCCAGGATGGGAACATCCCATACTCAAAGGTTTGGCTTCTCATTCTCTGCCCTGTAAGAGTACCTGTGCAAAGCAAAGAAGGGTGAAGCCATCTGCCTTCCGTTCTGCCAGGCATTCTCCCATGTCACTGTGTAGCCGTGCCCAGTGGAGAGGAGGAAGGCGCAGGATAGTTTTACTTGAAGGAAGGTGGCAGTGGTAAACCTTTGAGAGAACTTCATCGTCAAGGGATAAAAGGTCCTTCAGCTCCATGTCTGACAGCCCATTTCTGCAAGTGAAGTGTGATATATGAAAGGAAATTATTTGTCCTCCTCCTTACTGTTTACACTGATATCCGTAGTGGGAGGGTGAGTGGTTTTTCTGGCAGTTCAAAAGTAAGTACTAGTCACCAAAAATCTCACTAGCTCACATGCACACATGGCAGTCTCAGCTGAGAGCTTAGATCCTGGATAAGCCATGGAGATCAATTTCCTTTTCCAAGTAATCCCAGAACATCTCCCTTCAAGATAATAGTTTAGGTAGGCTGCCAGGTATGAGAGGAATGTTATGCTTGCTAAATATATGTATGAACACATCCACAGGCTCAAAGAACTGAGAGCTTTGACTGGGTTTGGCTGTATTTAGATGGATTGCCTATGAACAGCAGGAAATATGGTCTGTTCCACCAGAAATAAAGCAGTACTCGCCGTGAGGAAGCAATGTAGCCAAGCACATGAGCCACAAGGACTGTGCCGTGTGACTTTTCCAGTCTCGCACGGACTGTGCATGGCGTCCTGGGCTATGTTAGCAATCACTAGTTCTGAAGGTGAAGTGTTAAGATGCCCATTTTCTTGCCTCATGGAAGGCCAGCTTGAAGAGCAGGGCTTGCCCACCACAAGGGAAGCTCTGATGGAAATAGGCCCGTTGAGCTGGGCTTAGCCATCATCTGTCTGATGCTAAGAGCATCTCTAGCATCTCGCCTTCCTCACAGGATAAGGGTCCTACTTCAAAGTACACTTCAGCCTCGGGCACAGCGTGTTGGAGAGCTTTCAGACTATCAGGCTGTGCTGTGGAAATGGAAATGATGATGTGGACCTTTGGAGGGCAATCTGTAGGGAGCCAGTGGAATCTGTGAGCACCATCACCAGGAAGTCATCTCTCCACAGAGTCAAGGAACAACACCAGTGTCTGTGTGCCGCAATGGGAGACAGTGAGGAGGAGTTTACTGAGGAACAAGACTAAATCAGTGCAAGCCTGTTTGGTCTGGGTTGGAGGTCGTGGCAAATCAAATGCTAAACATACTTATACAAATGTCCCTCAGCAGGCTGCGAATGGCAGAACTGAGCTGGGATGTCCCCAGCAAACAAATCACAACTATGGTGTCTTGCCCTAAAACAGCTTGCACCCCCTCAGATAGTTTGCATATCACAGCTGTTTTTCCACAGCCTGGTGGCCCATAAAGGATGAGGGCTGTGTGGGTTTTATCATTGTTCTGCCTAATACGGTGAAAAATGTTATCCAATAAATTCTGTCTCCCACAGAAAAATCTGCAGTCCTTCAGGCACAGAGCTGTGTGGTGGCCCAGCTCCTGCAGAAGTCGCCCTGGCTCCTCGCTGATCTGTCCTCGGCATCAAAGATTCTCTACAACCTGGTGATCAGTGACAGCAGTGAACTGCTCACAAAGTTGTTTCAGGTATTTGTTATTCTCCTCGCACTGAGGGTTCCCAGAGTCTTTACTGTATGCCAGTGTGTGTACTTGGAGGTGTTTGGGATAATGCCATGCAATTTTTGCTTTAAGGTTGCTGAGCAGCTGTTTTGCTTCACTGTTGTATACAATCTGATCTTGTCTTGAAACAAACAGCTGTCCTCCTGACAGCACTGGTTAGAAGGACATCACAGCCCTGCCAAAACACTCCTGATTTGTGGTAGCAGTGCCTCTGCTCTGGGCCGAGCAGCTCACACCTCTCTGCCTTCTGGGCTGCCACATGCAGTGCTGAGGCCAGGCATCTCTCCAGGCAACGCTAGGCCTCCTTGTCAGCCGGAGGCAGCACATAGCCGGTGGGCAGCGCGTTCTCATTCTGCCAGTACCACTGTGTCAGGAGCTGGGCAGAGTCCCCTGACAGCTGCAGAGTTAGGGCCTAAAATTCCTTCTCCACAGTGAGCCAAGGCACAGTCTGGTGCCCATGGTGGTTCCCCGGGAGCCCCTGCAACAGGCAAAAAAGGTCCGGCATTCAGGCAGTGCTTCTGCAGTGACAGCTGGGATGTGGACTGGCTGCTTGCCTTAGCACCTAGGATTGCCAGAGAGGGCTGCTCAGAAAGCCTGCTGGTAACCACAGCGCCCTCGTGGCTTCCATGTTGGATGGGGACAGCCAGGCAGAGCCCCATCCTGCCCCACGGTCAGGGAGAAGGGGGTTTACAGCAGCTGCTCCTCAGGCCTTTACAGTGTGTCTCGAGGGGGAGAGTCATGGAGGTGAGGCAAGGGTCAGCATCCAGTATCCATGCAGTCTGGAAACAACCAGAACGAGCTCAAAGCGCAAACCCGCAGTGTAATCCTTGAGCAGTGCCCTTCTGGTGTGTGTAAAGGGGAGAGGGAGTAGTCGAACCTTTGTGGCTGGCTCTACTGAGATTTCTAGGTAGACACTGAGAACCAGTCTGAGAAATACACTGCCTGAGTGCATACTAGTGCCATCTGCATATGCAATACGGTGCTGCTAACAGAGGTGCGAACTGCAGGGAGCTCAGCGATGGTGAGCTCAGGGGTGCAGTAACGCTGTGGTGAGGCTCTCATGGTCTCTGCCTCTCCGTTGCTGGCCTCTGGTGGAAGTGTCTCGAGGGAAAGGGAAGTCAGGCACAAGTTGCACGAATACTTAATTGGTTATTTATTTACTTGTGGCTTCAACTTTGCCCCCTGGGACTGCATATTTATCCTCTTTGTTCAGCAAAACTTTCTTTCTCCTTTTCTAAAACCAAAACAAACTGAGGAAGCAACCTGGCACTTCTGCAGGTGTCTCAGCCTCCTCTCCCCTTCTGCAAGGCTTAAAATTCTGGGTATGGGTTTCCGTTTGGGGCTGTCACCAAAGCGCTTCAAGGAAGCTGAGGTGGGCTGCTGCTGTGGGGAGCTTTCAGTGGTTAGGAGTAATCAGAGGGATTTGAGTGAGGCAGAAGCATGGAACAAGTATCAGCTTGCAGTGTGACACCCTGCTCTGTCCCTGGTGGTTGCTATGGCATTTTCGTTTCTGGTTCTTTGCATGGGGAATTTGTATTTATTCCTCAGTTACCGAGAAAATCTCCTTGATATTGAGGTATTGGGCAGGAAGCAAGCTTGAAGCAAGAGCTTCTTGCCTTATGTGTGTCTCCATCTGCCTCATATCTGCTAGTTAACACACACGACCCTGGTTATCTTCTGCTCTGAAGAGACTCTGTGTTCAGGGCTGGACCATGTGTGTGTTCCTGTCTAGGCTCCTTTTGTCTTTTAGGGACTACTGGCAGTTACTGACATCTCAGCCCCATCAGCTAGCTGATTTGTGAAGCTGCTCAGGCAGGCTAATTACTTTTGAAAACCACCTTACTTGTCCAGTAGACCTTCTGAGTGTGTGTGGCCTGCCCTGTATGTCTCACTTTAGTCACAGGGACTGAGTAAGCACTGCAGTGCTAGCACTTAGAATGAAGGTGGGACCAGCTGACAGTTTCTGACAGGCTTCAGTTTCCTCCAGATAGAGTTGTGTGTTTCTGTGATCAGTGTCTACAAGCTCAGAAATACCCCATCTCAAGTCAATTAACCTGCACAAAAATATTTTTTTAAGAGTCTTAGGCTAGTCAATGCTATCATAAGAACAGTGACATGGGAAAATTAAGTCATTCTATCACGTTTAATTTTTAGATCAGTCTGAACACTAGTGGTACGCAACTTTAATTACTGGAACTCTGCAAGAGACACTGAGATATTTAAAATCTCTTGGTAGGGATTTCTCCTGTGAAAGACTTAAGGATTTGGAGCATGGATGACCAAGTAAGCAACTTAGTTTTTCAGGACAAGAAACCTCAAGACTGTAGGTTATTTGCTGCAACGTTTGAAGCCTATCTTCTATCGTAGAAGATAATGATCACCAGCATTTCAATAGCCCCTTTTATGCCAGAAGTTCTGTGCAAATTAGTATAATTAGGACTAGTTCAACTACGCCTGAAGTATATCCAGTGGAATTTATACATGCCATGAACTTTTTTCCCAATTGAATACAGAAACAAAAGAATTATGTAAACCCTCGTGTCCAGGTGCTTGAAGATGGTTAGCCACCTAACTCTTCATTGAAATCCATACAACTCAAGCATGCAAATATACGTAATCCAAACATTCTAGGAAATTGGTACCACAGTATTTGACTCCTAGGAGACTTCTAAGGAGATGGAAAACCTATGAGCATTTTGGTTTTTTTTCCCTCTATCCCACATATTTTGATGGCCTTTGGACAGGACAGACAGGAGAGAAGTGATTTACCTCAAACATTAGGCCGTGCTTCTGACAGAAGGCCTGCGCTTCTGGATATGCTTTCTCCAGGAGGGTCTCTCTTTCTGTAGCCATGTCTGTATGGAAGGATTTGTGCAGCACACCAGAAGTTAGGAATTTGGAGCTGGGTTTTTTTTTACTTTGTCTATGTGTCATGTTAGACCTTACAGTGAAAATTCAGTTGGTGTTGCTATCATCTGATGTGTGTTGAGTTTCGTATAGATGACATCGTGGTTAAGTCGTAAAACGGTGCTTTCCAGATGTCTGCAAGCTTGTGCCCACATCACTACATTACCAATGTGCGTGCATTTTCAAGGTTCTATACTGGCTTGTCACACTGTGTTTTTATTTGCTAATATGAAAACTCTGGATCTGGAAATTTTGGTTTACATAGTTACAGAATACAATACAGCAGCATTGATCCAGAAAAACAGATTTCTTACATCTTGCTGCGGCAAATCTTCCATCCTATTCTAAGGCCACTCAGCCACACTGTTGGCCATCTCAGCAGTGATAAATAGCCACAATAAAAGGCAATTCTAGCCACAGGGAATCTTTTCATACAGAGTCAAGTCTGTGAAATTTTTATGGCCGCTTCCCCTACCGTGCTTTTTACAAGAGACATTACCACTTTCTAGAAAAATCTTTGTGACACCTTTTAAGTGACATATTCACTGAACTGAATGAAACAACAAACTAGGTAAATTTAAGATAAATCAAGAAGACAAAGCAAGTAGGAGAAAAGGTAAGCACGTATATGCACATGAACACAAGCGTGAGTGCTCACTCCCAGCGCCCACATGCATGCACCCTCTCCTGTTCCCTGATACACAGGTCTCGTATTCATGGATACTTTTCACACCTGCAAAATTAAAAGACATGGGGAATATAAAGGACATTTTTCTCCTTACATATGTTTTATCATATGAGATTATAATTTCTTCAGAACTGGAATATTCTCTCCCCCAAATTATGTAAACATTCATAGCACTACATAATCATGTGATAAAGTAGTGCGAGAGGGAATGCTAAAATTAGGATGGGGAATGGCTGTATCTGCAGCTTTCCTTGGGACTGTTCTAAGTGAAAAGTGATCACTAATGAAGTCTGTGCCAGCGTCAGATGAGGGAAGGGCTCCCTTGGGTTAGGAATTATCATGTCTACACTGCTGTCCAACAGGGAGCAAGCACTCTCAGCATAATACCCCTGGAATAATTCATTAGCTCTCACCAAGGTTGCAGTAGTTACAGGAAATCCTTATATCGCTTTACACTCCAGCCCACACGAATTCCAAACTTTACAGTGAGAGAGTGAGTTTAACTTATAATCCTGTCTTTTGGTGAAAATCCAGTCACGTCACATCCTTCATCCCAAAACTGTTCCTGAAAATACATGAAGTCTACCACAACTTGGACAGGTGTAGTAGGTAAAATCTTAACACTAGCTGTGTCCTTATATGCCCACTAATTTCAGATTGGCTGTAGTTCTCACACATTCCTTCCAGAAACTGCAGCTGTAACCGTTTCTGTAAACGCTGACCTATCTGCTTAGGCTGGAAACACCTCGCTGTCCAAACAGCATATTCATCACCTTATCTCCTGCTGGAGGAGATGCTGCAGTATTTTCTTTCTTTGGAAGGCACTTTTTGTGGAATTGAGAGCCTATCTAAGCCTATGTTTTCTTATTTAAAAATGGAGACAGAGCGAATGATTTTCAGAAGGGGAGACTGAGTTTTGTAATTCCTGAAAATCTGAGTCATTGCTACCCACTGCCAGTTACCACTGTAGGAGCTCAGTCTGGCAACCGTGTCCCAGTAGGCAGAGGAAGTGGGAAATATTTGGGTATTGTCCAAGAAGAGAAGTTCTTCAGAAATATTTCTTGCTGTTACAGTGGTGGATGGGAATCACATGCGTGTTGCCCAGGGTTTCGAGAAAGCCTGCAAACTTTGCTGTGTTGTGTGTGGACAGGCATTGCACTGCACTAAGCTATTAATGCACAGTAGTGCCTAGGCTGAATTTGGCTTCGCTGCAAATGCTGTTAGTTCCTGAACTAATGCAGAATTCTGCCATCTCTGACATGTTCTAAGTGCAAATTGGGTGTGACAGAATAAAGCTGTATATAAAATGCAGCAGATTATAGGCATCTTCACTTTCAAATGAAGCTGCAAGCCTCTGCTAAGTAGTCTTACCACATTGTAACGCTTTGCAGACTCTAGCAGAGAGAGTGCCTGATGCATTCAGCAGCTTCAGGACTTTTCAGCTTATTTACCTGAAAAAACTGAGCTGATGAAGATTCGGACCAGGCTGAAGGGCTGGAAAGGAAGAGGAACCATCTTCCCACAGAGAAGATCCTGGCTTGTATCTGGACTGAAGCTCATGCTGCTATCTGGACTCCCTGAGTTCTCAGCAGAGACTGCTCGTTAGAGAGGAGATGACTAATGGCAATGAACACCAGTCAGTGGTGCATCTCTCCAGAAAGCTGGCTTGCTCCTTCTTTTAAGGAGAGCCTGGGAAAATTGCAGCTACTTTGACAGGAACAGTACGAGATGGTTGACTGTCTGCACTGAGATGCGGTGAAACTTCACTGCATCCTGGAGCGATCCATCTGTATTTGAAGAGGACAAATATCTCTATAGCAACTGGTGTTTGTCACTTGGACAGAATCCCCAGGGTCTCTTTCTAGGGCCCTACATGCGCTCCCTGTCAGGTGCTGTACACCTGAGGTCCCTTTGTTCACTACCTCTGACTATTTAGGAATACTCATCTGTGTATTTTAGCATCAGGTAAGCCTACCAGTACTAGTATCATTTATGGTTCAGGCACTCTCAGCCATTTAAAGTAGGTTTCTTAATACCCAGGGAGTATGCCTATGCCCTGTCACTATTTGCCTTCTGTCAAGCTGTGCAAGAGTGAATTTACTAAAAGGTGTTTAAACTGTGCACAATAAATATTTACTACTTTATGGCTACGTTTGGACTGGGGTACCATCCCCAACAGAGCAGCACATGGGAAAAGGTAGAAAGAAAAATTTAATAATTTACAAGCTCATAGGCAGGAAACTGCAGCTGTCAACAGAGAACAAGTGGGAAAATAACATCTTTGTCCAAATGCCCTTGGAATGCACAGGGAGAGAAGGTAACTGGTGCAACCATCTCAGCAGAGGCCGTAACAGGATAGGTGTCTCCACCTCATGTTCACAGAGCACGCTTTTCAATGTCTTTCTTCTGTGCTGGTCTGTTTTCCAGCATTCACAGCATGTTGCTATTTCAGTTTGTTTCAATATGTGTTTCTGTATTTGTTCAGTATAGCTTTTCCCATAAGAAATGCTGCTTTCTCCATGTCCTGTCGAAACAGAGATGGTGCTATACCAGCCACGCAGATTCACTCACTTGGAACCACTTTCTGCTTCCCCATTTTCTCACAGGAGACAGTAACCTATAATTTCTGTGGCTTTTTGCCTTTTCCAGGAAACGGAACTGAGCATGTCAGAGAAAACCAGTATTAGCCAGAGCAGCTGCTGTGGTTTTTCTCTTTCTCTCATGAAATGAGATTTAAGAGGCTGGTGTCTATCCTTGTCTGTACTCCCTCTGTATCCCTCTGGCATACAGAGGAATCGTTAAAGCAAAATTAGTAATCTGTATTTATGGGTTCCTTTTGCAGACAATACTTGATTAATCTCCACAGTCATCTAGCCAAATAAGAAGAGATTAACCGACATCCTAATCTATCATAAATCAAACAGGCAGGGAGATGAAGCGTCTTACCTTAAGAGACAAACATTACAGAGCGCCTACATTAGGGTTTAGCCTACATTAGTCTCAATCTAATTTAAGCCAACATTAGGACTCTAAAGTAATGGATTTTTAGACTGTTCTTCAAGGCACTGCAATCTGTGACGTGCTATATGCATCTCACACTGCATATACCTGTCATTATTACTGATTACACCAATTCTTGTTGCTAACAAATCAAAGAAAATTAGCTCACTCACTGATTCAAGCCATTGGTTGCAGTGGGACCAGAAGTCCCCAACTAGCAGATCTTTTTTTGGAAAGTCAAGATCTGCCTGCTAGATTGAGAAGCATCAGGGGCTGGGATAATTGGAAAAGCAGCAGCTTGCTTTCTACAGGAAAGCAGCGTGTGTGTTACGGTTTCTGCTGAGCTTTCTGTAATTTGCAGATGAAAACCAAACAAAATCAACCAACCAAATCTTTTCCAGGGCCATTCTGGATTTCCTCAGGCTATAAAAATGTTCAAGCCTCTAAACATATCAGACCTGTTTTCCTGCATTCCACATCTATAGCCTACCTGTGCCCTAAAGCTAAGATGAAATCGCTATCTCACACTGATTCTTCCTAAAAGGTTACATTTGCAAGCTGTCTAAAAAATTTCCTCCCCAAATTCTCTGTTGGAACATAAAGGAAACAGATAAGAGTCACGATAGAAAATCTTATAAATGGTACTTTTTCTAGGGTTAATGTGTGAAAGGTGCAAATGCACCAGCGTAAAAGAGAGACCAGACTCAAAGATATTCATGAATGTTGATCTTAGCACTATCGACATCTCCTTTTTGTCAGAAATGTCATCACAGAGCTGAAGTGAGTAGCAACTGTGAGTCACAATGGCAGCGTGGGCTCTGGCATGATAGGGAACTTGTTTTCTCACCGTCTGTCTGTTCCATGAGCCATCATCCCCCAACAGCTTGCTCACAGACTGCTGCCTTACAGACCACATGAGAGCAGGATTAAATTCTTAGCTGGGAGGTAATTTTGTGGGTGTTTACCAAGTAAGAACCACACTGTTGGTGCCTGATGAAATCCAAACCCCTTTAATTGGCCTTTCCTTACTGTGGATGGGCAAAAGGGATAAGCCAGATCTCCTTGGGGCCAATAGTAAGGGCATCCTAAAGAGGCAAATATCAACCCTCTGTGTGCAGAGTGACTGTCTCAGCTTTGGTATCAACAGCGTATTTTCTCCATTGCTAGTGGTTTGCCTTGTCTTGTCAGTGTCCTGTCTTCCTAGTAGAGGTGGAAGAATCTCACACTAAATCCAAACTATCTTTGTGAGCTTTCTAGAAAATCTTTTATAGATGTATATTCTGATGTCTCATTATTTTGGCAAAGAACTAAAATGTCTTGAGAGAAAAATCCTTGCTGCAGCAAAAAGCTGGGTATCTAAGGTTGTCGGAAATGACACTCTATACCAGCCTTACCTTCCGTATAATCACCGGTCTTGTGTCTTACAGTAGCCAGTTAGGTCCTTTAAAGAATAGCACAGGAACTGTAAAGCAGACAATTAGAGCTAAGGGCCCAAATAAAGATGTGCTACTGTGAAATGCATAAAGCTGTAATTTTTAATGCTTCTATGTGTCCTATGTGCTATTTGGACTGACACTCTCAGCACTGATATAGTGCTTTACACCTTTAAAGCACCATACAGCCATGAAATAGGCTGCAGGAAGAAGCAGCAGGCATTTGGCAGCTAATCACCTGGCAAGTGTTAAAAGGAACAGCTTCTCTATTGCTCAGGAGATGGCCAAGGTAACATCCATCTTTATCTTCTGGGTCTTTCTGCTTAGCTGGATTATATGATTTGGTTACTTTTTGGACAAAGTGTGGAAGAATGTACATGCCGTCGTTAATAATAAAAGGAAAAGGGGAAAACAAGAACACTGGTTGCTCTAGCTTGGCGCTCTATTGGATTGGCTTTGCCCTTTCTCACATAAGCTCTTTGGTACAGAAATTCTTTCCTTTGGCCTCCCATTTTTTTTTACTTCATTTATTGTGAAGAATTATTAATGTTTTCTGTTAAATTATCTTTTTTTTTTTTTTTCCCCCTACAAACACAGTAAGGGCTTAGGAGCTTTCCCTATCTGTGAAGCTGATCTGCAACAATGAAAAAGCTGTAGACACTGGTTCTGGCTCGCCCTATGTAACAGAAAAGGGAAACCTGTCAATCAACAAGAAATGCTGAGAGCAGCAACTGAAACACTGCTTTTTCCATTAGGCAACCAGGGCCTCTTTGAGGATTAAACCTATTGCTAAATTTAGCTACATCTCACTAGAGTTAGTATCAGGAGTTATCAGATCAGAACATCTTTGGACAGAATGACGTCTGCCCTGTGGAAGTCTAAGCCCTGGCATGCTTCTCTCCTACCCTGTGCTGCAGCAGAGTTTGGAGCTGGGAACATTCTGCACAGCCAGCACAGCATGGGACTCTTGAGACATCGTAGGATTTTTCAAAGCACTTGAAACACCTACTCTCATCAGCCTGCTCTTGTTTATTGTTCCGTCCAGGTCCTGAGCAAAATTTGTTCATAACACTGAAATGGATGTCACGGGAGAGGAGAACGGTTAAACCGCATGAAACATTCTAGTGCTTTTTTCCGGAGGTTTTTTTTAATATGCATAAGGCTGGCACTGACCCTCTTTTCCATCGGTTGGGTCATACAGAGACTTTAAATCCTACACTCCAACGCAACTTATATTCTCAACTGCTCTGATAAATTAAGGAGTATTAATAAACATTTTAAGAGTTCGGTCTGGGGGGAGACAAGTGAAACCCCTCAGAAAATAAACAGCCCTTTGCAGGTCCTCATTTAGTGAACCAGGTAGATCATCTGCGTTGTGTTTTCCTCATCACTCCCATCTCTGTGCCATGGAAGCAAGTTACTCCATCCCTCTAGGAAATGCCCAGCTACCATTTTCATTCTGGTTGGACCAGAGTCTTAAGGAAGAAGCATACGTACAGGTAAATTAGGGCTTCCCAGAAGCGTAGTGGCAGCCCTGTAGAACCCTGTGTCCCTGCAGGAATGGTTAAAATATGCTACTTTTTGAAAGATCCGTCTTTGCTTCTTGGAGTGAAGGACGCCTGTCTGGAATTGTACCAAAGACTACCAGCACTGAGCCATGGAAATTCAAGAAAGGTTCCATATCTCTCACTATGAAAGGCTTCACTAAATGAAACTTGTGACTCTTCTTTATGGCAGTTGTCTTCTCAATACTACTCCCATTCCAGATACGGTACTTTGAAGGTGTACAGAGCCTTAATTTAAACATCTCTTGGAATATTTCTCCTATCTGTTCTTAGGTTAGCAGCTATAATTTGACTTAATCCAAAAGACTTTGAAGAGCAAGGACTCTGGCACTTAGAAAGCAGCAGCTAGCAGTACCATGTTCAAAGCGTTTTGATTTTTTTCAGTTTTAAATAGAAATACTGAAACTCCATATGAATATGCTAGAATTGTCTGTGTGTGGCCGTATGTGCGTGTGTATATTTACCTGTCCCAGGTGAACGTCCTCCTTCCTCTTACAGTGACAGAAGGAAAGGCAGAGTTAACTGGTATAAACACCAAAGGAAGTTAGTTTCCTTACTTCCCTCCCTGAAATCTCAGAAAGTCTGCTTGGACGACAACACTACAAATACAACAAAAGCAATGGACCTTTTACCGTGCTATTTCCATTTATAACATGCTCAGGTGTACTTGTAGGACATAGCAAAGTTTGATCTCTCTCTTCAGTTAGAGTCGTTTTGTCATCGGGCCAAGGAGACTTTAAGTAGATCAAGGAGCGTGTGGCTTCTGAGACTGGCGAGAGTAAAAGAAACACGTGTATTTCCTCAAGTGCCAGTGGACAATCAGAGTCACTTCACAATTTTTATTTGTTTACAGCTTTTATAAAATAAAATTCCCCTTGAATCAGACATTTCATAAAACCTTT
The DNA here is from genome assembly GCA_013389945.1 of Fregata magnificens. Taxonomy (NCBI): domain Eukaryota; kingdom Metazoa; phylum Chordata; class Aves; order Suliformes; family Fregatidae; genus Fregata; species Fregata magnificens. The sequence goes on from WAAD01012730.1 coordinate 72,712, forward strand.
ATAGTCTTGTGCATGCTAGTGATACATCAGGTTTCAGTAGACTGGTATCTGCAAAACCAGCCAGTTGAGTTGTCAGGTGGAATTCCTGTTTTCTACTGAAGGGGAGGGAAACTCACAAAATTAAGGCACTGGCAAAACCCCAGCCCACAAATCATTTGCCCTTTTGTACTGGCTTTCATCTGGTTGTATACAAGATTTTTTAAATGCTTTTCTTAAATCCTCCTATTTATATTCCCAGTTGCAAGATGACAGCAGCAAACCTTATTGCCAGGGATGGCAACATGCTGCTTAACCGAAAGCCCAGTGCCACATCCCCACGCATGGCATTTTCACCGCAGTGATAGCAGCCCTTGGTGATTAAAAACACCTCAGAACGAGTTCTGGTCTTTTGGGTGCAATGCTTAAGATGAGACTTTTAAGAACAAAATCAGTTATAAGAACAGCTTAAAACAAATCTCAAAGCCAGTATTCACTAAGCAGAACATGAACGAACTGACAGACTCCTCCCTGAGCCATGCAAGGCATTTCATATTCTTCTTCACTCACTGGGCACAAGCTGCTTTCACAGACCAGTAGTTTGGCTGAAAGGGACCTACAAAGGATAATGGATATCTTCAGCTGGTGTGCTTTTGTCAGTCCTTTAAAGTGGTTTTAATCAGCTGGTGTGAAATCCACTTCTTCAGCCTTTATATCTTAATTTAAGAATACAGGAAATGTTCCTTCCTGCATCCAGTGAGAGTGTTCAGGCTGTCCGTTCGCACACCAAAATCACTGCTTCAAGCACAAACCAGCGCGTATCTGTGGGCTTAGGACCATGCTTCGAAGTATCCAATTCTCTATATAAAGATGCAACATTTTAAAAAAGCCCGTTTCAGGTCCATGAATTAGGTGCCCTGGCTATTATAAATAAATAGTAATAAATACTTATTTACACTCACACACCCTTCTTGTATCCCACAGGATTACAAACAAACCAGAACCATGCTTCTTCCCTAGTTAAATATGATCAGGTTTGAGGTGGGACACACTATTATTAACAACGTGCAGCAACGCCACACAACAGTTTAGAATAGTAACAGTACCAATACATAGCACTTGGAGCATTTCACAGCTTCAAAGCTCTTGCAAACACAGACTTAGTTAAGAAAGTGACAATGTTCTATCCATTAAGAACCAGAGGGAACTTAGGTGAGAGAAACAGAGTTTGGCTAGGACACCAGCGTCGATGTCCTTACTGCATATAAAATGTCACATTAATCGGAGATATGGCAGATGTGGGAGCTAGGAAAAATTAGATCAGGCTCATATGAGACCATTTAATTTCCTTGAGTATGAAATCCAATTTCCACATTGATTGTGTCTAAACAGTTTGCTGTTTTGGTAGACGTCAAAAAGGTCAATGAAAACTCAAAGGAACTTATGAGTTGCAGGAGCACAAACCATTACCTCCATTCATAAATAAACACAGTGAAAGATTTTACATCAATTGAAAATGCTGCATCATAATTGCTGAGAGCTTGGGAACTGGCACCCGCTTATCATCCTGGCACAAATCTACAAATCCCTGAAAATATCATCAGAATAGAGAGACAGAGACCAAGAAGCAAGCAGCAGCACAGAGAGCACAAATTAAATTCAGGGACCCGCCTGGCAGTGTCTTGGCTTCCACCTCTCCTCTGGAGTCTGAGAGAGAAGGACTGGAGGATAAAGGAGGTCACAGGTGGCTTTGAGACTCAGTTCTGGAAGAATTTTCTTGGCCTATTTACTGTGTGGTTGCTTTTTTATTCAGCTTTTTTTGCTTTCCGTTTCCTTGTGCCTTCATTTAGCTCCTCTTTTGACTTTGCAGGAGGAGGCGGAGGATGGGAAACCTCATGGGAGGCCCCATGCTGATCATGATGATGACTAGTGTGTCCACTGGAAACAGAGCCAAAGAAAACTGGGCAGATGAAGCTTTCCACAGGAGCAAAAGGTGAGGCGTGAGAGTGAGTTGCCGTCATGAAAACCTGCCATGCAACAGTGAGTACTTAAAGTTAAAGGTCACATACACCAGCTATGAAATACTAGCTAATAAGGAGCGTTCCACTTACCACAGATAAAAGTCTCTACTGCTACATGACTCAAGGCTATATCACAAGGATCTTCTACCATTCTGCCTATATGATGGAGAATTTAGCCTATAATCTCCTGAGCAGTTCTCTCCCGGTATCTACAGCCAATGCCTTCAATAGTGGCTTAGGAAGGTGAACACCCCCAGTTTAAGTCTGTACCCTTTCTCTGGTTCTGTAGATTTGTTAGCAGCAAACCTGCTGTAAACTTACCTTGCAAACTATCATGAACATGGTGAAAAAGAAGATGAGATTGGCTTCAGAGATAGGGAGCCAGCGAGTTTGTTGCAGAGTGAAGAGGATTGTGCCGTACAGGCTAGCCTTTGTAGGGCTAGAAGAGAAATAAAGACGTTTTCTAGGAAGTTTGCATCGTTTGCCTCCAGTCCTGAATGGCTCTTTAAATTCCATTTTTTGTCTGACAGAGAATTTACAGGCTACCTACTTACAAGGACATATGAAGAATTTCATTTGTTTCCGGCTTCCAGACCCCACGCAGCAGTTGCTCAAAGTTAGACATCAAGGCAACACCAGAACCTGTGCAACAGTAAAAATGAACAGCTAGAACTGCCACACCAGAAGAGAGCTCTGCTGTCTTGTCTAGATCCCCAAGGGATAAGCATAACCTAAGGGGAACAAAATGACATTCTTCCCAAATTTAGCCTAAAGCAACAGAGCAGGGCAAACACTTTCTAGACTTTCTATAAAGTGCTTCCTGATGCAGTAAAAGGGCATTTCCCTCTGTTCCGTTTACTGATGCTCAAATGCTTGCTCCAAACAAAGGCTAAAGGAAAACTGACTAGGCTGTTTCAACACTGACAGAACCTCCCCTGAAAAGATACAGGCGAGGCCAGAGACAATAGAACACAGGAGAAAGAATAAAGAATTTGGGAATTCTACACCCATATTTGATAGTGACTCCAGTTCTTCATGCCTCCATTAAAGTTAGACGATGACTCAACTGACAACCATTCTGCAAGTATCAATAAATACCTGTGTTCTAGGGAACTTGATTGACTGAAGCCAGCTGAGAACATCTACTAACCAGCCTGCTGGTCAGCACTGAGTGATGTGGTCACCCTGAGCTTCGCTCACAGATTCTCCCGTCCCTCCCCACAGGGCTGGGTGCCTCCCTGCTGCGTTGAGAGTATCTCATGTTTCACCTTTGACCCATCCGGTAGCCATCATAATGAACCACCCGTGGTGGTAACGGTGATGAGCGTGGTGGACCCCAGCTGCAATTTTGCGAACTCTGACCACCTCCTTCATTGCCACAAAGATGAGCTTCATGGGCAGAAAGCTAACGCACTTGTAGAAGAGGTTCATGGGACAGAAGAATATCAAATACCTGGAACAAAACCACAAAGAGTTTAAGGACCCGTTTGTTTGTCCTGATCTAGGAACGTACAGAGAGGATTAAGAGTACTGTGGTGTTAGCCTGAATTATGTCAGGGAGAAGGAAATGCTGGTTCTGTCATGCAAAAGCACATGCAACCCATATGCACCGAGGAAATTAAACTTGGAGTAACTGTGGTTAATTTGTGCACATTTCACTAACACGATGAAGAAAATGCCCCCAAATCTTCAGTGTGTGCCACTCCTCTGCTATATGTGGTATCAGTGCAGCGCATGCTGCTTTTGCGGTTTGGCCACAGTTCAGCTGCGGCAGCTATGAATAGAAATGCCCGGCGATTGGACTGGACCCAACCCATATAATCAAAGCATTAGACAACTGCGCAGAGAAACTGGAAACTAGATCTAGGAATACAAAAGACTCAAAGACTACCTCACCCCACCTCTTCTTTCCCCAGTTAATCCAAGCAAGATAATACGCGTGTGTCACACAAACAGAATACCTCCCTTCACACTGGATGGTTTTGTACACAGCCAGCGGCGTCTCATGCTTAATAAATCAGGTGAAGTGCAAAAGACTCACCAGACTGCTGTGGCCAGGATGACACTGGAGTTGTTACTGAAGTAATCAATAGGTGGCTCTCCAAGTAACAGATCAGCAAGTATGTAACTTCCAAAGCAGTGGAGCATAGCGCAAAGCCAGGAGGCAAAAGGGCTCTTACGAGACATCTCCACAGCTCCTGGAAAGCAAATTCTAAATGAGAAGACGGATTCAGCAAATAAGCAGAAACCTCAAGACCCTCTAAGAAAGAGGCTTGCAGTGCATGTTCTCCAACAGAATAAGTCAAAGACAAGTGCTTGTAAAACAAAATGCAAAAATGTGTATTCTGTGAAGCCTGAACAAGTACCAGACATTGTCAAGAAATGATATGTGTGATCACAGCTTGCAGGCCCCCCGTAAGGTTTCAAATGAACTGAGTCATTAGAAGTTTACGAATCGGCTGAGAGTTTATCTCCTGTATTTGCTGCTACTTACTGCAATCAGAAAGAACAATTTTTCCCTTGAAATCAATGTCTTTTTACAGTCTAAAAATAAAAGGCATACTAGTACCATTCTCTCCATTGCTTCAACCTAGGTGCCCTCTAGAATTCATGAACAATCTGTTCAGCTCTTTCATTCATAAGATAACCTGTAAAAATAGAACAGTAATTCTTAAACTTTATTTGAAAGAAGAGGATTTGCGGATTCTTCCCTGCTCCTGTACTAGTGTGGAAATGCCCTTTGAAAATACAACTAGATATTAAAACAGTGTCACTATTTGGTAATACATTATGGTCTCCTCCCACAACCTTCTACTGCCTTTTTTTTATTTCTCTAGCCATTTTCATCCACCTCTGCACTTCTTCAAGGAAGTCTCTCAAGAACATCAATTCTGTGAGATTGTTTCATCACCTTAAACTGCTCCGGAGTCCTTTGTGCATCGTTTCAGCTACCAAACTCTGTTCAGTAAGCCAGTAACAGGCAGTCTGAAGAGAGAATGCTAAAATGTTATGTCAACATTACTAACAGTGGCCTACCTTAAATAGCAGTAAGTGAATCAGCATATGGTAAAACTATGACTGCTCATACTCTTCCACCCTCAAAGACATTTGAGCCAGCTGAAAACACAGTGGAAGTGAGACAGCTGCAACAGCCATGATATGAAGCTGGTTCTATAGGAACCTGAAGTTTAGCTTGAGGCTTAAATTTAGTAACACTTGTTTTTCTTTGGCTCCATGAAGCCATGCTCTCTCCACAGAGGAAACAGGACGTTACTGTCCCGACGCTGATCTTCAGCATAGGAGCTGTGGGATGAAGCAGTGTAGCAGTCTAGTGAAAAGTACACCCCAGCCTTATCCAGTCCAAGTGGATTACTGGGCTTAGATAGCTTGAAAAGCTGTTTCCATAAGGGTTGCCTGTTAACTGCTCCGTTCAGGGCTTAATGCTGGAAGGCAGCTGTAAGTGATCGGGCCTCGAAAACCCAGCACTTCTGTTTACATGGAGTTTAAATAGAACAGTATGTAGGTTGTACAGCACAGAGATCTCACAACTGGAGGATTTAAAAATTGTACCAAAGTGTGTGGGGGGGTTTTCTCCTCAGTCATCGGGCAGCTACACTGAAACCGTTTAAAACAGAGCATGAAGACCGCACACGCTATCAAAAATACATAGAGAAGACGGCATTTGGAAAATACCAAGGCACAGTCAGACTGCAACAGCGCAGAAAGTGAAAGCTAAGATGCAGATCTATCGATCTTTACAAGATAAGCCCAGGAGAACAAACAAAGCAAGGTCAGTTAGGGTGCCTGAGAAGGGATTACGGCATGGTCTGGAAGGTGGGAAAAAACAAGGTTTTACTTGCAGCCTTTTTGTATATAAATAGGAGGAGAGTATTGCCACAAAAATAGAAAAGCCAAGCAACTGGACAGAAATGTCACGCTAAGCCCTGGGATAGCAGCAAAGCGGTGACTGAACTGAAATACTTCAATGTGGTTGGAATCCAGTCTTCAATAAAATGCAAGATTGTTTTTCAAAATCAGAGTCACTAGTTCGTGGGGTTTTTTCTGCTTTATATTTAGACACATGTGTCAGAACCTCTGAAAAAGCAATGCCGCAAGGCTCCGAGCCCTGAATCCTATCACCGCGGCTGCTTACAGCGAAAACTGAGAAGTATGGAACAGGCAGGCAGGATTCCCGGTTCACGCACAAAAAATGTCAGGTTTACGCCTCAGAAAACACGACACGAGTGTTACTGCTCTTCCCCAACGCGCCCCACGTCATTCACCGCCCTTAAAAAGCCGTTTCCCCCCACCCGGCCCGGCCCGGCCCGCCCCCGGCCCTGACTGACGGGGCTACGGCTGAGGCGGCCGCCGGC